>JAQQSK010000249.1:0-15855 GCA_028658325.1 Potorous gilbertii
AAAAAAAGATTTCAAAATTATCTTAATAAAAATATTTAAATATAAAGAAAAAGCAGGAAACCACCAGACTAAGGAGAAGAAAACCATCTCAGCTGAAAAATAAAACAGGCAAAAACCTCTGTGCTCATCAGCAGTGAGATTAGGGTCTGTAATAAGGAAATAAATAATAAGGAAATCAAAAATAATTATCAAAAATATTTGTAAAATTAAAAATAATTATTAAAAAGTGGATAGATAGATATGTAGACATAGCTAAGTATTTATTGATCTATATATGTATATGTAAACATATGTGTATATACATATATTCACACACATAACTAATAGCAGCTGGTATAGCTTCAATAGGTACTGATAGGCTGTATAAGCATGTACATATACACATATAATAAAATAATAGATAATTTTATCCTATGATCATCAATATTAAGCTCAAGTATCCATTATGAGTTTATTGTCGAGTACATCATAATAATTGTTACGAACTGTTGTATAGCACTTGCTGTGTTCCGGGTACTGTGCTAAGCACTTCATAATTAATTTATTTAATCCTCATAATTACCCTAGGAGATAAGTGCTATTATTCCCACTTTACAGATGAAGAAACTGAAGGTAAACAGAGGGCTAGTGATTTGTCCAGGGACACAGCCTAATGTCCCAGGTGACATTTGCACTTGCATCTTTTTTTTTTAATTACAGACTCCAAATTCCATACCACCCCTCTATGCACTGCATTACCTAGCAGTCTGTAACTGGTATAAAATGTTTCTCTCTGGTATTTGTCTTGTTTCCCATTATTTCCAGTGGCTTTTTGTTTTGGTTTGGTTTTAAATTAAATAAGGTCTTACTTTCTGGTAATTTGTTTTCTGATTTATTGAACCTTTGATTATTGAATTCCATGGTTTCTGTTTTCTTTTCTTTTTTAAAAATGAATTCCATTTATCTATTGCTCTACATTAAAAAATGTCTTTAGTAAGTCTTGCTTTATAATATGGTTTGAGGTCTAAAGCTGCTTCTTCCTATTCCTTCCTACTTCTATCATTATTTCCCTTAATAGTCTAGATTTTTTATTACTACAAATGAACTTTATAATCATATCATCAAGTTATATAAAGAATTTTTTTGATCAATTGAGTAATGTAGCAATAAAATTACAAATTAATTTTGATAGCATTGCCATTTTTTATTATATTATTGGCATGCATGAGAATTGATTACTCCAGTTATTTAAGTTGTTCTTTATTTGTATAAAGATAATTATTTTAGTTAATCTACATGTCTTCTTCTGCTTTGAACAAATGCTCTAATTGCTTTTGTGGTTTTAATTGTTTTGATTAAAATTTCTCTTTATTATTTCACATTGGATTTTATTATTGTGTAGAAAGGATTTTGATGATTATTTTTTAGCCTGCAACATTACTGAAGCTATTACTAGCTACAATTAGTATCTTTGAAGATTCTCTGGAATTTCCTGAGTGTGCCAATGTGTCATCAGGTAATACAGATAATTTTATCACCGCTCTTTCTGTGTTTATGTCTTTATTTTCTCTTGTTTTATGACTATTCCTAACATTATAGAATTATAAAATTACTTACTATTATATTTACTAAGAAAATTTCTAATGTATCCTTATTATGCACGATGCTTTCAATTTTGATAAGACTTTTAATTATATTTTTCTAAAGCTTTCCTTTATTCCAATACCTTGTTGGTTCATTAATCCTCTCCTTTTCTACTATGTTAATGTAGATTTTTGAGAAAATATAATTTTTCCCTGAGAACTACTATATCTCCACTCCAGGAATTCTGGAATGTTGATCACCACTGTCATTTAATTTCACTTTATTATTGTTTCTATGGTTTATTATTTGATTAATTATGTAGAATTTCATTGACAAATATCCATCTGGGTCTGAGTTTTTTGTTTGCTCCTCCAAAACTGATTATTAATTTAGTACATTATAATATATAAAGGCTATATTTACCTTTTCCCAGTTTTTATATTTATTTGCATTATCTCTGTGCCCTGATACATTATCAAAGACTGTAAACGTTCCAGCTAATGATAAGAAATATAGATATTCTTTAGCATTTAGAAAATATCCCTTATCCCAAGACTGTATCCCCAAGAGATCATAAAAATGGGAAAGGGTTCCACATGTACAAAAATATTTATAGTAGCTCTTTTTGTGGAGGCCCAAAACTAGAAATCAAGGGCATGCCCATCAATTGGGAATTGGCTGAATAAATTGTAGTATATGAATGTAATGGAATACTATTTTTCTACAAGAAATGATGAATAGGAAGACTTTTGAGAGGCCTGGAAAGACTTATATGAACTGATGACGAGTGAAAAGAGCAGAACCAGCACTTTGTACACAGCAACAACCACAGTGTGGGAAGAATTTTTCTGGTACACTTAGTAACTAATTCATTGCAATGCAAAGACTTAAATAATTCCCAATGGTCTCTTAAGGCAAAATGCCTTCCATATCCAGGGAAAGAACTATGGAATTCAATCGCAGAATGAAGCACATCATTTTCTTTTGTATTATGTTTTGGTTTGTTCAATGATTTTTCCCATTCATTTTAATTCTTCTATGCAACATGACTAAGTGAAAATGTATTTAATAGGAATGTATGTGTAGAACCTATGTAAAACTGTATGCCGTCTTAGGGGGAGTGGGGAGGTAAGGGGAAAGGAAGGTAGGGAAGGAAAAATTCTAAGATATATGGAAATGATAACAGAACACTGAAAACAAATAAAATAATAACAAAGAAAATACCTAGTTTCTCCAGAAATTTATTCAATTTCATACTTTTACTTTTGTTTGTCTGTTGGAATTATTGGAAACTGAGGATGACTGAAATCCCCAGCTACTACTGAATTATTGTCTGTGTTTGTTGTTCTTTTTTTTATAATTCAGTTTGTTTTTCCCTTCATGAATTTAAACACAAAAACATCTGAAGCACAGAAATTTAACACTGATGTTATGTTGTCCATGTTTCCTTGTAACACAATGTGATTTTCAAGTTTATCTCTATGTTGTGAATTTTTGGTGTTTTCCTCATCTCACATTATTATACCTTTTTTATATTTAATGTGATACATAGTCAATTTTATTTTAACTCTTTATTTTTATCATCTGAATGTGCTTTTAGAAGTATTTCTTACAATCAGTTAATTGAGGCTTGATTTATCCAATCTATCATTATTAATTTATTGGTTATTTCAAGTCTTTCCATTTGAATTTATGAGAGTTTAACTTACATTTTCCTCCAACGAACTTTAATATTTTTTTCTGAATTAAGACTATTCTTAGTCTTTCTCAATAAAGACAATATTTTGTCTCTTTAATTCATTTTTTAAATCTACTTTAAAATCTACTTTAAATCTACTATCTTCCTATTTGCTCTCTTCTTCTCATTATTAAGTCCTCCTTCTTACCCTATTTTATTCCTTTCTTCAGTTTTGAAGCATCATTCATTCCTTTTCTTCAATTCTTCCACTTCTTTTACTCTCAAGTTAAAAATCTCCTTCTTTTCCTCTCCCTTACCTGTTTTTAATTTTCAAAGAATTTTCTCAAAATTGTATTTTTCAAAAGACTTTGCCTCATCTTCTTCATCCTATTCTTAACTTTCATTCATTATTTCTTAGTCCTAATGCTTATTTAATATGTTTCATTCTCTGTGTTCCTCATGGAATCAAAGCTTCTAAAGTTTTCTTCTTCTAAACAGTGTCTGTATTGTTACCTCATAGATCTTGTATTCTCCCTTTTTTTGGTCATATTTCATTCTTAGAAAAACCATTTCCTGCAGGAGATAGATATGAGAGAAATATTGCTTCATGGTCGAATTTTTTTTTGCATCTCATTATTATACAAACCTTTTCTGCCTACTTTCCTCCTCATGATTTGCTGTGAAATCTCCTCTCCTTTATAGATACCACTTTCCCCAAGTAGCTCTCATTCTCCTTCTCCTGAAACAATGCTATCCATGTAGGCACAACAGGATCTCAGATGTAGTTGTCTCTTTGAGTACTAATTTTCTGCAGATAAAATGACTTATTAGTCATTTTTGTCTTATGGATTTCCCCAAACAGCAGAAAAAGATGTAGACTTGTGGGCCATTTTCCCTAAGCTAAAACCAAGTTCTTTACAGTAGGTCCAAGTCACTTTAAATATGAGCAACCTAGGTGATCTTCTTCCTTCAATGTGACTGAAGTGGATGGAGCAAAGGCAAAGTCACGTGTCTAAACTGGACTCATTACAAGGTGACAGATAGCCTGAGAGAAATCAGCTTGCTCCTTTTCTATTGGGAGAAGAAAATTTAAAGGAGTGCGCCCTGCTGGCCATCTTTGCTCCATAGTGACACCTGCTGGCTACATGTAAAATGGAGTCTCATCAATGGGTGTCTGAGATTCCAGCTAATTAAACATTATGTGATTCGTTAATAGGGTGTCACAACACATGTTCATGTATGAGTCTCACATGTAATAGAAGGAATAGTGGAATTATTGTCAGAAGACCTAATGCTGTCATTTACCTGTTTTGAGACCTTGATTTCTTCTTTCTGGAACTCTGTTTCCTTCTCTTGACAATAGATTTAATAAAGTTAATAAAGTTATAACTTCACAGAACTAATATTTTTTTAAAAATATCCTTTCATATCATATTCTATGATTCAACAACCCTTTAAAATGCTTATGGGGATGTAGAATTAGAAGAGATTTTAGGGAATATAAAATGAGAGAATTAGACTAAATGATTTCTTAAGTACTTTTCTTCTAACTTCCATAATCCTATCATCTAGTCTAATTTTGTTTTACACATGAGAGAAGTTTTACTTATGAATTTGTTTTACATATGACAGAAGTTCCATGTATCATGTCCAGAGAATGAGTTTTATACATGAATAAGTGAAAGAATCAGGATTTGAAACCAAATCCTGATTCCAAATCCAGTTCCTTTCAGTCATGCCTGAAAAGTACTTGGTGCCCATGAAGAGTTCAATACTTTTTTATATTTTGGGGATTATTACCTATTACCTGTTCACCTCTTAAAAATGAGAAAATTATGGATTTCAGGTGCTAAGCACATTGTTAGAAGAAAAACATCCAACTTTGAAAACTCCTGAAGAGAATTATTTATTGAGGAAGAAAATCATCTAGTTGATCTCAAGTTACCATTGTTTTCAGCTCAGCCTAATGCTAGAGGGCAACTTATGGCGTGTATTCCAATCCTATGCTGAGAAAATGATTGCAGAAGGAAATCTGTTGCTACTGTCCTGAGCAGGGATTCAGCATTTGCCAATATTCTTTAAGGTCAGAGAATTATGGCTACCCCTGCAAGAAAAGCATGTGATTAGTGAAGCAATACTTAAAGACATGTTATTTGTGGAAAGAACTGAATTTTTTTTTATGTGTAGGGTTGGCAGGATGGTAATGAGAAATTGTCCATATTGTCACATGTATACAATTATAAACTACATTCTTGGCACCAATTTTGTCACATATTGAACATGTTTCCTATTACCCTGATGTTGTAAATATGAACAAATACGATAAGGGGAAAAAGACATTCTTCTTTACCATATTGCCCAAATGTTTTTTCACATGTAACTGGGGTGCTAAGAGTACTAAATAGAAAAAAAAAGAAAAAAAGAATTATTACACTTTAGTAAAGCACCATATTAAATCAAATAAGTTGCACTTTTCATCAAACATGCCAAGCAAAGTTTACATAAAACTTTACCATAGTTTATAGTGAGTGCTGTTTTCTCGGTATACTTATATTCATTTTCTGTTCAAAACTATCCATTTAGGAAAATATTTTCTTTTCAAGGCTTGTCTATAGCCAGAGTTTTATATATACTTTGCTTGGCATGCTTGACAAAAAGTGCAGCTTATTTGATTTAATATGGTGCTTTACTAAAATGCCATAATTCAGTTTGGTAAAGGAGACACAAAAAATTCTGAAGAAAACAAAAACTTAAATAATAAAATAGGTCAAATTGTAAAAGAGGAACAAAAACTTACTGAAGAGAAGAATGACTTAAAAAGTAGAATTGGCCACATGTAATAAGACATATAAAATTTCACTAAAGTAAAGAACAATTTCAGAGCAGAATTCACCAAATAGAAAAGGAAGCATAAAAGCTCACAAAAGAAAAATAATTCTTTAAAAATTAGAAATCAATAAGTAGAAGCTGATGACTCCATGAGACATCAAGAAACAATAAAACAAAATCAAAACAATGGAAAAAATAGAAGAAAATGTGAACTATCTCACTGGAAAACCAATTTCCCTGGGAAATAGATTGAGGAGAGATAATTTAAAAATTATTGGATTACCTGAAAGCCATGATTATTTTTTTAAAGCTTAGACCTCATCTTTCAATAAATTATCAAGAAAAACTGCTCTGGTAACCTAGAAACAGAGGCTAAAATAAAAATTGAAAGAATCTACTTATTGCCTCCTGAAAGATTCCAAAATGTTGTTTTTCCTTTGTTCTCAAAGAGGACCATGACATCAGGAAGGTGATGCCATGATTTGCAAGTGAATAGGATTTAAGTGAGGGAGAGTTGTGCAAAATCACCAGCCTTATTTTCTTTTCTGGCACCATCTGGGTACAGCAGGAATATATATGGCAGGATGACTAGAACTGGAACTTGATCCCAAAATGAAAACTCCTAAGAATACTATAACCAAATTTCAGAACAATCAGGTCAAAGAGAAAATACAATCGGAAATAAATAATTCAAATTTATGGATCCATAGTCAGGATTACACAAGATTTAGTAGCTTTGGCATTAAAGGATGAGAGGGCTTGAAACGTGATAATCTGGAGGGAAATAGAACTAGGATTACAACCAAGAATTACCCACCCAGAAAAACTGAGTATAATTCTTCTGGGGAATAATAATGGCTATTCACTGATGTAGAGGATTTTCAAGCGTTCCTGATGAAAAGACCACAACTAAAAAGGCAATTTGACTTTCAAATTCAAATCTCAATGAAAGCATAGAAAGGTAAACAGGAAAGGAAATCATAAGAGACTTGATAGGTTTGCATTCTTGCCTGGAAGGATGATACTTATAATTCATAGGAACTTTCTCATTGTTATGGAAGATAGAAGGAGTATATATAGACAGAGGACACAGGTATGAGTTGAATATGAAGGAATAATGTTTAAAAATTTAAGAAATAAAATTAAGGAATGAGAGAAGAATATATTGGGAAAGAGATAAAGAAGGAAGGAAGGAAGGAAGGAGCTGTGTTGCTCAACTGTCACTGGTCATTTGGGTCCCCCATGGGGCAACTCAGACTACTGACAGGTTGTTGTTTGTCCTTCATTCTTGAAGAGGACCATGGCATCAGGAAGGTGATGCCATGACTTGCAAGTGAATTGGATTTTAATGAGGGAGAGTGGTCCAGAATCACCAGACTCATTTTCTCCTCCAGAGCCATCTGGGTCCAGTGGAAAGATATCAATCAGGATGACTGGAGATGGTACTGGGTGCAGTGGGAGACCTTGGCTTTTTAAGCTAAAGTCTTTCCGAATTCTAATCTCTATTCTGTTTGTATGGTGAAGAGGAATGCACTGGATTAGGGTGGATGGAGAGAGGAAAAACAGAGAAAATAATCACACATAAATGGTGTTCACCAGGAAGAGTTTATACAATGGGGAGGCCAATGGAATAGGGAGTGACTGATACTTGAATCTCACTCTCATCTAAACTGATAAAAGAAGGGGAAAATATTATACAAAACAAGTTAGAAGGCCAAGAACATCAAAGGAATCAGTGAGGAAAAAAGAGGTAGCTATCAATACCAGATTTCAAACTGTATTACAAAGCTATAATCATTAAAACAATTTGATACTGGGTAAGAAATAGAGAAATTGATCAGAGGAATAGGTTAGGTATGCAAAATACAGAAGCAAAGCAGCAAAGAACCTATTGTTTGATAAAAGGTCTTAGCTATTGAGACAAGAACAAACTTGTTTTTCAGAAGGTTCAGTCATATCCATCTCTCTGTAACCTTTTTTTTGAGGTTTTCTTGGCAAAGGTACTGAAGTGGTTTGCCATTTCATTCTCTGCTTCATTTTACATATGAAGAACAAGAGCCAAACAGGGTTGAATAACTTGTTCACACAGCTAGTATCCGAGGTCAAAATTGAACTTAAGTCTTTATGACTCTAGGTCAGACGCTGTCCACTATACCACCTTTGACATTGGATAATACATTAAAAATTTGAAATATTATCAATGATCAATACTCAGAAGCAAATGAGCACACTAGGTTTGTATTTGATAAGCCCAAAGGTCCTAGCTATTGGGCAAGAACACACTATTTGGCAAAAACTACTGGGAAAACTGGAAAGTAGTCTGACAGAAACTAAGTATAGATCAACATCTCACACCTTATACAAGATAAGTTCAAAATGAGTATATGATATAAATAGAAAAAGTTATATAACAAGCACATTAGTAGAGTGTAAAAGAAATTAGTTTTTAACTATGGATATGGAAAGAGTTTATGACTAAACAAGAGAAGGATAGATATTCACAGGAGGTAAAATGGATAATTTTAATTAAACAAAATTGAAAAATTTTGTACAAAGGAAACAAATGTAATTAAAATAGAATAAAAGAAAGAAATGGGGAAAACATTTGCATGTTTCTCTGATAGAGGTATCATTTTGAAGATGTATAGAGAATTGAGTCAAATTTGCAAGAAATAGAGCCATTCTCCAAATGATAAATGGCCAAAAGATACAACTAAGAACTTTCAGAGAATGAAATCTGATCTGTCAAAAGACATATGAAGAAATGCTATAACCTAGTAATAATTAGAGAAGACCAAATTAAAATCTGAGGTCCCTACCTCACACCCATCATATTGGATAAAGTGAAAAAAATAGCAATCAACAAATACTCGAGATGATTTGTGAAAATAGGTAAACTAATATGCTGTTGGTGCAGCTGTGAACTAGTCTACCCATTCTGGAAAGCAATGTGGAACCACAAGCAAAAAGTAATTAAACTGTGTAAACCTATTGACCCAAAAATATGGCTATTAGGTCTATAACTCAAAGTGATCAAAGGAAAAAGGCAAATGACCCACACATAAAATCTATACATACATACATATGTATCTTATTATGATGGTGAAAAATTGAAAACAGATGGGATGCCCAATAATTGAGGAATGGCTAAACAAGTTATAGTATATGAATGTAATGGAATGCTACTATAATATTAAAAATGATACAGGGGTGTGGCTTCAGAAAAACACAGGAATGCATATTAACTGAGGTAAAGTGAAATAAGCAGAGCAAAAAGAACTTTTTTTACAGTAATAGCAAAATTGTGAAAATAATCAACTTTGAAAGACTTGGTAACTCTTACTAGCACAATGGCCAATCAGTTCAAAAGAACTCATGATAATGCATGTCTATAACCCCAGATATAAAGCTAATGGAATCAAGTGAAAATTAAAACATTTTCTTCTCTTTCTTTTCTTTCTTTGTTTTTCTTTTTTGACATGGCTAATAATGGAGTTTACTTTTCATGACTCTGCTTAAGGAACAGGTAAAAAGAGGGTGAATTTCACAGTGTACCAAGAGTGACAGCCCATGATAGAAGAACCAGAATTTCATCATCTTCCTCTCAAATTAGGGAGGAAAACAGGTGGCCCAGTCCTAGCCCAGCACAAAGCAATGTAAGTAGGGATCTCACTTCCAACAATTTGTTCACCATCTTGTTACTCACACAACGGCATTGCAGAAGGCACATTTGTTTGCATAAGTACGGTTATCAGATCCACAGTGAGGCATATGTTCCATGGTACAGGCTGCTTGTTCTTCTCTTGGGCATTCAATCTGCATGTCCCTCCCCCAAAAATATATACATATGTATTAGAGAATCATAGACACATAAAATTAAAAGGGACATCAAAGGATATCGGAGGTCAAGCCACCCACCAAAGGAATCAACTTTATGAGATCCTCAACCTATAGTCCTTCTCAATCTGCTTAAACACTCCAGTGACAGCAGGTTAACTACACCTCAAGGCATCTAGCTCCATTCCTGGATAGTTTTAATTATTAGCACTCTCCTCCTTGTATTGATCCAGAATCTGAATCCCTGTAACTTCTATATATTTCTCTTAGTTTTTCCCTCTGAGACCAACTAGAAAAAGCATAACATCAATATCACCATTACCACCACCACCATCATCGTCATTAAATTAGTATTGCTAAGCATTATGCCAAGAACTTCATAAATATTGCATTTGACCCTCACAATAATCCTTACAGGTAAGCACTATTGTTATCTACATTTTAAAGATTAAGAAACTGAGGCAAAGACAGATTGGGTAACTTCTTAAAGGTTGCAGTTCAAGGCCATATATGAACTTAGTTTTTCCTGACTACAGACCTGGTACCCTACTCACTGTGTCATCTCACTGTAACAACCACAGAAACAACAATTGTAACATTTTAAGGTTTTCAAAGTGCATTATCATTCTTTCCTCACAGAAACACTAAGACAGGTCCTATCTGTATCCTTATATTATAAATGAGAAAACAGAAACAAACAAAGCTTACACCTAGGGTCACACTGCTAGTAAGTGTCTAAGGTAGTATTTGAACTCAGTTCTTCCTGCTGCCAGGTCCATTGAGACAATCATAATGTACCAAGTAAGTCTTCTCTACACTAAATATCTCTCATTCTTTCATATGTCTTATGACATGATTTTTAATTTTACTTTGACTGTTCCACAACTTACTTACTGTGTGATATAATCCTCTGCTAGATAAGTCAGCCTTATTGTCAGGTAACAGACTACATTTATTACCATTTTAAACTCAATGTACTCTACTCTTTCCAGAATAGTACTACTTGCAAGACCTTATGTGGATCCATATCAGTGGTGTAATGAGGCACTGAAGAATCCTTCAAGAGAGAAATAATGACTGTAAAGAATACATTTAGTAGTGAAATTAAGTCAAGAACAAGAGCTTCCAATACTGAATTCAAAGAGAAAATTCAAGGAATACATAGTGGAGAATCTCCCCTGTGATCAGTGATTCTGAAAGAGAGAATGGCAAATTTATAACAAAAAAATGCAGAAATGGAAGAAAATCTGAGATGAGAAATAAACAAAAAACTGAACATTAACAGCACGAATGAATTCACAACAAACCAAAGCAACTGAACTTGAAAGAATGCACATGATAAGCTTCACAGAAAAAACAGGATACCTAAAACCAAGCCAAATCAAACAGCAACTAACTAAAGAAACAAAATATATATTGTGCTATGTATTGTGTAATATATAGTAGTAAATACTACAAAGTAGTTAAATATTTTGCAATAACAAGAGCAGTAACAAACACTTCTTACATTCATCAAATATTTTAAGGAGGAAAAAGTTCTTTTGCCTGCTATTTACTCCAAAAATTATTTGGGCAAGTAACTTATTTCAATTTTATGATCCTTTAAAAATAATTAAATAGACAAAAAAACCAAGATACATAAATAAATGAAAGCACCCATGGATTAAAGAATACAGTTATCATTCCTATTTTACAATTGAGGAAAATGAAACTCAGAAATTGAACGCAAGTCATTCTGTTCGGGTACCACTAGGAATTTTTACTTTTTTTTCTTGTAAAATTATGTTTCTTTTACTCTTCACAGGTCTTCTTTACTCCATCATACTATTGCACATTCATGATGGGGAACTGCATCAGTGAGCACATTGTGAATTGGATGGGACCTTAGAGAATAAAATTTGAATGCTAATAGAAACATACTATTTTTCAAATTTTATTTATTTTTTCTTTTACAACATGACTAATATGGGAATATATTTTGCCTGACTGTAATTACATAACCTATATCGAATTGCTTGCTTTCTCAGGGAGAGAGGAGTGAATGGGACAGAGAAATTATTTAACAGTCAAAAATTTTTCTTTCTTTTCCCCTATGAACAATTTCTTTACTTTTTTCAAGGTCTTATGTACATGAGACAATTAATTTCATTATTGAGTTTTCTGCTTTTGTAAGATTTAAATTTATTTATTTTTAGTTTTCAGCATTCACTTCCACAAGATTTTAAGTTCTAAATTCCCTCCCATTTTCCCCTCCCCACCACCCTGAGATGGCAAGTATTATAATTACCTCTTCCTCCAGTCTGTCATCCTTTCTCTCACCCCCCCACTCTTATTCCCTTCCCCTTTTCTTGTGGAACAAGAAGGATTTCTATGTCCCATTGCCTGTATATCTTATTTCCCAGTTTTATGCAAAAACAATTTTTTAGTATTTGTTTTTAAAACCTTGAGGTCCAAATTCTCTCCCTTCTTCCCTCCCCATCATGCCCATTGAGAAAGCAAGTGATTCAGTATAGTTTATACATGTGTAGTTATGTGAAACACCTTCATGCTAGTCATTTTGTGAAAGGCTAACTCTATTTCCCTTCAGTCTATCCCTTCCCCCAATTATTCTATTTTTCTTCTTTGATTCTGTCCCTTTTCCAAAGAGTTTGCTTCTGATGATCCCATCTCCCAATCTGCCCTCCCTTCTATCATCGTCCCTCCCCTTATTCTCTTTCCCCCTACTTTCCTGTAGGGTAAGATACTCAATTGAGTGTGAGTGTTTTGTTATCTCCTCAAGCTAAATCTGATGAGACTAAGGTTCACTCATCCTTCTCACCTCCCCTCTCTTCCCCTCCATTGTAAAATATAATTTCCTCTTTGATATGAGATAATTTACCCCATTCTATCTCTCCCTTTCCACTTCTCCTAATATATTCCTCTCACCCCTTAATTTTACTTTTTAGATATCATCCTTTTATATTCAATTCACCCTATGTCCTCTGTCTATACATGTATCTGTCTATCTATCTGTCTGTCTATCAGTCTGTCTGTCTATATTTTCTCTAAGTACCCTAATACAAAGCAAGATCTCATAAGTTCCACATATCATCTTTCCGTGTAGGAATGTAAACAGTTCAACTTTCATAAGTCCCTTATGATTTCTCTTTCCTGTTTACCTTTTCATAACTCTCTTGATTCTTGTATTGGAAAGTCAAATTTTCTATTCAGCTCTGGTCTTTTCACCAAGAATGTTTTTAAAATCCTCTATTTCATTGAATACCCATTCTTTTCCCCAGTTTTGCTGGGTAGGTGATTCTTTGTATTAATCCTTGTTCCTCTGACCTCCAGAATATCATATTCCAAGCCCTTCTATCCCTTAATGTAGAATCTGCTAGATCTTGTGTTATCCTGATTGTATTTCCACAATACGAGAACTGTTTCTTTCTAGCTGCTTGCAATGTTTTCTCCTTGACCAAAAAATTCTGGGATTTGGCTACAATATTCCTAGGAGTTTTGCTTTTAGGATTACTTTCTAGAGGTTATGGGAGGATTCTTTCAATTTCCATTTTCCCCTCTGGTTCTAGAATATCAGAGCAGTTTTCTTTGATAATGTCCTGAAAGATGATGTCTAGGATATTATTTTTTATAATGGCTTTCATGTAGTTCAGTAATTTTTAAATTATTTCTCCTGGATCCATTTTCTCAGTCAGTGTTTTTTCCAAAAAGTTATTTCACCCTGTCTCCTATTTTTTTCATTCTTTTGGTTCTGTTTATAATTTCTTGATTTCTCACAAAATCTCATAAAGTCATTAACTTCCATTTGTTCCATTATAATTTTGAAGCAATCATTTTCATCAGTGGACTTCTTTTTCCATTTGGCCAATTCTGCTTTTAAAGGCATTCTTCTCCTCATTGGCTGTTTGGACATATTTTGCCACTTGGATTATTCTGTTTTTAAGGTGCTATTTTCTTCAGTATTTTGGGGAGTTTTCCTTTAGCAAGCTGTTGACTTGTTTTTCATGATTTCCTTGCATCACTCACATTTCTCTTCCCTCCTTTTCCTCTACTTCTTTCACTTGATTTCCAAAACCGTTTTTTAGTTCCTCCTTGACCTGTGACCAATTCACATTCCTCTTGGAGTCTTTTGTTGTAGGAACTCTGACTCTGCTGTCCTCCTCTAATTGTATGCCCTGATTTTCTTTGTCACCAAAGTAATATTCTATAGTATGAGTTCTTTTATGGTGTTTACTCTTCTTCCCAACCAAACACTTGACTTTCTAACTTTTCGGCTTTAGTGACTTTGTATCAGTCATTTGTATCCCCACTGTGTGTGGGCTTGGAGCTCTGAAATAAGCCTATGCCATTCCTGCTGACACCTCTGGCTGCTGCCAGCTTCACTCCCAGTGCCCTGGGGCTGGAACCAGACCTGGCCAGGCCCAGTGCTCTTCTTTTCCCCAGGTCTCAAGGAGTTTTCCCACTGACCTTTTTTTGGCTTTTGGGGGTTGAAAAGTCTGGAAAATGCCACAGCTGCCAATTCAATCTGTTGAGGGCAGCTCTGGCCAGTACATGGTGGTACAGCCCATACTGAAATGCACTCTGTTCCTTGCCCTCTTTGACAGACCCTTTCTGTAGACTATCCAGGTCATTTTTGTGGGTTCTGCAGCTCTGGAATTTGTTTAGAGTCATTTTTACAGATATGTGGAGTACTTTGGTGGAGAGCTCAGGGAAGTCCCTGTTTTTACTGCACTGTCTTGTCTCTGCCCCCCAAAATATCAGTTTCCTATGTTTGTTTTTTTACAAATAGAATTTAAAATTTATCTACAAGTAAATGTCCTCAAAGTCAACCAGATTTGGTACATTTTTGCTGGTAAACTGTTGCATTTCTGGGCCCTCCCTGTTCCTTTTGTCTTTCTTGGATCTTCTGAGAGCACTTCCCTTGCATTTTCCAGGAAACTTTACATTCTTAGTTGGCATCACAATTAATTAGCCAAGCCTTACCTTACCTAGTGGATAGTAAACTCAAGGATAAGAATCATCCTAACCATTTATGTATACACTGAGTCACAAACAATTTATCTACCAAATATCATGGTCTATAAAACAGGTCTATAAGAAGGACAAGCAGGTTGCCATAGTGAAGAAAGTATATGAACTCAAAGGTAAATCATTAAACTTCACCAGGGTAGAGATAGGATGCTAAATTAGTTACACATAACTTATCTTTTCTTCTAACTCCAAGTGGCTATACAAGAAAAAAAAAGAAGAGAGCAATTTTTTTTTCTAATTTGATATAAGCATCTAATTCTTCCAAATTTGCTAAACTATTAAATAATGAACGTTCTCAATCTAAAATAAAACCTTCACATAAGGAACAAATCCACTTGGCAGAATGATATTGGAACAACCAGATAAAAGAAAATTCCTGCCAAATTCTTGAATTACCATTCTCGTGGCAGTATTGTACCTGATGATAAAATATACATGCTTTAAAATATTAACCACAAATGTTCATTTAAGGCAATAGGTTTTTATTAAAATTCATAATTTGCTCATCTACGTTAGTGCCTTTCAACTATTAAGTAAGGTCCCACTATTCTGCACAAATGGATTGAGTACTAGTCCCAAACTGACTTTTCTACAAATTGAGGGGTTATCTAATCTAGAAAATGAGTAGGTATCCTTTTTCAGATAAGTCTTTATTTGTACATTCTGGGATACTACACAGAAATCCTAACACAATTTATTTTTCTGATACAACATTCAATGGATCCACCAACTGGCTGTCATCAAGAAAGAAACTGATCAAAATAATTCTGCTATTTTCTTCTTTCATACTCTAAAATATCTTGGTCTTCATGTTGTTGGAGGAGAAAGGTCCACAGGCCTATTATCATAAGCCCCCAGGTTAGTATAATTTTTAACAAATTGTATTTGTCATGTGGGTTGTCCCAAGGATAAAGTGCTGA
>JAQQSK010000249.1:15955-27033 GCA_028658325.1 Potorous gilbertii
AAATAATTCTGCTCTTTTCTTCTTTCATACTCTAAAATATCTTGGTCTTCATGTTGTTGGAGGAGAAAGGTCCACAGGCCTATTATCATAGGCCCCCAGGTTAGTATAATTTTTAACAAATTGTATTTGTCATGTGGGTTGTCCCAAGGATAAAGTGCTGAATGGACTAAAGTACCATATAGGAACAGCCTACAAGAAGAGCTGGTCCAGCTGTGATACCAAATGCAAGGTGAATGTCATCTTATCTGTGTGCCATCCTGAAACCTTCTTAGTATTTTCTTAACAATGTACTTTTCTAACTTTCTTTTGCCCTTGTCTGCAATTATCAAAAATCAAACATTCTGCTCACCTCAATTTTTCTGGATCTATGTTCAAGCTCTGTATTGCAAAATGCTACCTCAGGTTGCATCATGGGCTTCTTTGCCTTTAAGAATAGGTTGTTTCTTCACAGCTGAAGCACTTTGTTCTGGATTTTTTATAAAATGTATCTACTTTTGGAAAGAAAGCCTCCACAAGAATTAGAATTTTAAGGACGGTTTTACTCTGGTAGCAATTTATGTATTTGATCCATTGGTGTTTCTCTGTTTCTATACAAAATATTTAAATATTTTATTTAAAGTATTTCCTGCAATACTGTATGCAAGTTTTTGTTTGTTTGTCGAGCTGGTGTTTGATTTGGCTTGGTTTTTGGCATCTTGCTTTTATGGGAAGTCTATCATGGGCACTCTTTCAAGTTGAGTTGCTTTGGTTTATTGTGAATTCGTTTGTACATTTAATGTTCAGATTTTTGCTTATTTTTCATCTGAGATTTTCTTCCATTTCTGCATTTTTGTGTTATAAATTTGCCATTCTCTTTCAGAATCATTGGAACTTTGAAGAGATTCTTCACTGTGTATTCCCTGAATTTTCTTTTTTAATTTGGTGTTGGAAGCTCTTATTCTTGACCTAATTCCACTTCTAAATATATTCTTTAAAAGCTTTTTTATTTCTCTCTTGAACTATTCAGTGGTTTTTTGGTGTTCTGTGATCTTTGGGAAATCTGAAGAATTGTCTTTTTCAGTTGGGGATTTTTGGTTCAATTTGTATAAGAGTATGTTGTGTTAATATGGTGTTTATAATCTCTTCATATTTTTATTAACTTTCCCTCTGTCTTAGTTTTTCTGTTTCTTTTTAATCAATTACCATTTTATATTCAATCTTTCTAGTTTGGCATTTTTTAAAAAATCTTTTTCTTCTGGTCCTAAGAACTTGTCTCTGGTTTCCCTCTTTACCTTTTAATTCCTCTCCCAATCACTGCTTCACAGATTTTTCCCTTTCCCAGGCCAAAAAGTTCCTGTATGAACTAACATCTGAGAGGATAGAACTGACCAGATCCTTTCATGTATATTCAGAAGTCCTTTCCCCTTTTCCCAACTCCAGACTGCACTCTATGCTACCCACATTTTTTATCCCTTAAACCTCTAGTTTTTTTGCTCTTTTCTTTATGTGACTTGGCAGAACAAGAATGTGCTACATCTTATCAATGATTGATAAGGAGGAGGGAAAGGTGGGGAAAGGGCAAAGATTTCAGCTATGTCACTTCTATAAGGGTACCAGGCAGTAAACTCACCCTCAGTTGAACCCTGAATGTTTAAGCATGGGATTTTATTTGGGGAGATTTGCACATAGTTCACCATCTTCTGACATGTCTGATAACCTCAAATGAGAGCTCAAAATACTTAAACTCTCCAATGTCATTTAATGATATTTTTACATTTATATTATTTCTGTCCTCTTGTTTCATTTGTTTGGCTTTAGTTACTTTATGCATGGCATAATTCCTTTCGCTAACATTTTTGAGTGGAGAAGTTTCTGGTAATTATCTATTGTCCAACCATGTTTCTCCATCCTGTACTTAGGAAGCTGAAGGCAAGTACCCAATTTTGCATTTATCTCTATTAAATATGACCTTATTAGGTTTGGTTTATCCATCTGTTGAACTGTTTTAAGATCTTGACTCTTTTAGTCATTGTGGTGTTGTATTTCCATTATATCACATTACTTCTTATAGTTGTATTCGAAGTGAAAGTAACTAGGCTAAGATTGAGCAGATTGTTTCAGGCTCTCAGAGAATATCTCTGCGTTTTTCTGTCCTGTTTGTTTTGTTTTCTGAGTCCTAGATGGCAGAGACTGCAGTGAAGTGTCCTTTAGATAAGAAACAAATCAACTATGTTCAGATTAATCCCTAAAACTAATACATGTACTTACACATTCCCCATTATGCAGTTTCTTAATGTTCAGTCCTTTTTCTCTGGAAGAGAGGATGTTCAGAATCAATAAACATTGTAAGAGATTAAGTACTAATGCAGTTGACTCTATTTTGTCCCAGAGATCTGAGAAATGTGGTGTTTTGGCACATATCCTGGTTGATCGTTAAAATTGTGAAAGACTTTAGAGATCATTTTTTAGTTCCAAGTTTTCAAGGAATAATTCCAAAGGCATCCATAAAATTAATAGTACCTCCTGGGTGCCAACCCTAATCTCTTGATCCCTGAACTGTATTTTTTCTTTTTCCTTGACTGCTATGCTAGCTTTAAAGAGGTACATCTCATTCCAGTATGAGGAAGAACTTCACACAATCTCAAATGGCAGAGCAGTGGGATAAAATGCTTCAGGAGGCAGTGAAGTCCCTGTCACTGGAAGTGCCTGAAGGAAGACTGGAGGATGGAGTTAAAAGGATTGACTTGAAGGGGTTTCTAACTCCAGGTATGGATTGGACTACCTGCACTCTGGGGTCTTTTGCAATTATAAGATTTCTGTAACTCCAAGTTATTTTAGTTCCTTGTCCTCTCTACCTCAATTCATCTTCCATACAAGCCCAGCTGATTTTTCCTAATGCTTATCTGACCATGGCACCCTCTATTCAAGAAACTCCATTCTTTCCTTATTATCTCTATGATCAAATTTTGACTCATTTGTTTGGCCTTTAAAATTCTTCCCGACTTGATCCCTTTTTATGTTGTCAGACTTCTGACAGATGACTACCCTTCTCCACATAGATAGTGAACCAGTGACATAGGCTTATTTTTTGCTCACATAAAATTCTCCATCTCTTGCCCCATGACTGTTAACCATTCCAGGCATGATATCTGTCTCCACTTCTTAAAATCCTTGGCTTCTTTCAAGACTTAAATAAATGCCCTGTTCTCCATGAAGCCTTCCCCATCCTCCAAGCTGCTAGGGCCTTCCTTTTCCAAGTTACTTTGTGTCTTCTTTATATTCATTGTGTATATACCTACATACGCACATGGTTTCTTCCCCATTGTAGTGTAATGATGACGGTGGTAGGGATGGTGATGACAGTGATTGTGGTGGTGGTGGTGGTGATGATAACTAACACATATATAGTTAAAGGTTTTCAAAGTGCTTTACAAATATTTCATTTTATCCTCACAATACTGGGCAATAGAGGTTATTAATACCTCTATTTTACAGATGAAGAAATGGAGGCAAACCAAGGATAAATGACTTCCCTAGAGCCACAAGGCTAGTAACTGTGTGAAGAAGCATTTGAACTCAGGTCTTCTTTACTCAATGTTCTGAACACTAGCACTGTAACTCTTACATGACTAATGTTAGTTTTCTGAGTACAGGGACTATATATATCTATATCTATCTATCTATCTATATATATATATATATATATATGTATTTTTTTCTTTCTATCTCCAATGATTAGCAAAATCTCTGGCAAATAGCATGTACTTAATAAATGCTTATTATTGATTGTAGCACAGGAATTCACTCTCTTGAGGACATAAAGTGGGTAAGCCTAAGCTAACTATTTGAACTTTTTACTTACACGTTAGTGGCACAGAGTGAACATTCATTCACATAAGTCTTCTTATCAGTACCACAGATTGGTTTGAAGGCATCAGGGCATATTATACTCTTACTGGTGCTGGGGTATGTAGAGCAATCAACCTACAAGTAGAAGACAGGATAGAGATGGTCCTCTAGCTCCATTGCACTCTTAGAAACTTATTTTTTTTCAAACTCTCATACTAATGTAGAATGTCCCTGCTAAATCATTGATGATTTTGTGACCTGGGTCTAGTCACTCTCCCTCTCTCTCTCCCATTAGAACTGTAGTCATTACAGTTTTAAACTTGGAGTCAGGAAAATCTAAGTGTATCTACTGCTTCTGAGATTTACTATGCAAATGTTCAATAGCAAGTCACAACTTCTCTGACTCTCACTTTGAATATTCAAAAATAAAGAGGTTGCAATAGAAAACTCCAAGGTCCCTTTCAGCTCTACATCTATGAAATTACACTCTCTCTCCCTTTCCCTGTCCTTCTCCCTCTCCCTCTCCCTGTCCCTCTTCCTGTCCTTCTCACTTTCCTTCCTTCTCTCTCAACCTGAATTTCTTAGTCTTTAAAATGAACTATAGGATATCAGTGCTGGACCTAGGTTGTGAGAGTTTAGGAGAGACCCTGAGAGACTTTCTGATGTAATTCTTTCCTTTTACAAATGAAGAATGTAGTGATGCCCAGAGACCCCAAGGGGGCCTGTTCAAGGTCACACAATAAGTAGCAAAGTCAAAAGTAAAAAGGTTTTTTTCTTCTGAGCTCAAGGCTAGGACTCTTTCTAATTCATTGTGCTGTCCCTGGAAACTAGTCAATATAAAATCTCATCTTTTCATTGATCTGATAACAATCACGGAATAATGTACTCACTTTTTGCCCTTTTGCATCATCTTCTGAGGGAAAGGAGGGGAAAAAGTGATTACAAAGATTTAGAAGTTAAACAGATTGAATTTAACAACTGAAATGTACTTCTTAATCTTGTTACCTTCTAAAAGGTAGCCAAAAAATGTGTCTCTTTATTTCTTAACCCTTACTGGGCAAGGCTAGTATAAGAAAGGAAGGAAAAAAGATGCAGTTGTCCAGAAGACCTATTTTAGTAGAGGAAAGTTGGCATTTGCACTAGCAGTCAATTAGACTCCTGTTGTTTTTGCATGCCCACTGGAAACAAGTATTTATGAGATCTTTTATTTATCAAGATAAGAAACGTTGCCCAGAGTGATCCATTAAACTTAAGCTCTGCTCAATCTTTGATATCATTTCTACCATACATGATACCCAAACCCCATGATATCATTGAACTTTCCCCAAGACTTGCCCACCCTTTGCCATCCCACATTCTGACCCTCAGATGCCAATGTAAGTCACTCATCAATTAGTACCTATTAATGATAGTATCTTTATGTTACCATTGTGACCCTAAAGCCAAATTAACCTGTATTCTTAGTTGCCCTGCTTTCCAGAAACACTGGACCCAGAGCATACAGAAGGCCTAGAACAAGTCAAGAATGAAGCCCACTCTAAGCTGACATAATTTGCTATTTTCAACCCTAAATGACTTCTCAGTATGCCTTTCAGAATCAAACTAGCTACAAAATAGGAACCAGTCAGTCCATATCGGACTGATAAACTATTTGTGCAGCTGCAACCCTTTTGGATAAGCATTTCATCCCATTTTCATGATCTACTATTTCTCAAGGAAAAGGAAAAATGGGGCTGGTATTGCTCCTGCCTTCCTATGCCCTCTTGCTCCCCCCTCTTTTTCTCTCCCCTTTTCTCTCACTTTAGTAAAGGGATTAATTATCCTTTCCCCTCCCATATGATTTCACCTTTTTGTGTAACCTTTAAATACCTAAATCTTTGCCTTCATTGCCAGCGTCCTTTCTATTCAGTACAATGAGCTCCAACGTGTATGTCCTTTTGCTTTCTCTTGTAATAAAATGTTACTACTCCTGTCTTTTGGAATCATGTCAGTTGTATTGATGCCAACATCATCTGAGTCTGTTGTCTCTTCATGCCCTTAAGCACAAAAGAAAAGACTACTATACCACATAAAATATTATAACTAGAAAGGGAGTAAAAGAACAATTTCACACACTACTATCCTCTCCTCTGACTTACCTTACATATGAAGAAACTGGAGCCCAGAAAGGTTATGAAAGATTTAGGATATGAACTCAGGGCTTTCGATGCTCAATCCAATTTTCTTTCCATTTTGCCATGATGTTTTGAGAGTTGACTTTAGACAAATAAAATGGAATATCAAGTGTTTGATTCAGGTAAGAATGATCATTTTAAAACTAAGTATTAAATCTGGAAAGACAACTGATGCAAAGTGAAGTGAGTAAAGAGAACATTGTACACATTAACAGCCATCTTGTATGTGATGAACTGTGAATTATTTTACTGTTCTCAGGAATACAATGATCCAAGACAATGCCAAAGGTTCATGATGAAACATGCTATCTGTCACCAAAGAAAGAACTGATGGATATACAGTTACAAACTGAAGTATACTGTTTTATTCACTTTCTTTCTCTTTCCTTTTTCTTTATTTCTTTCTTCCTTCCTTTCTTTTTTCTTTGCCTTTTTTCTCTTTCTTTCTTTTTTCTTCCTTCCTTCCTTCCTTCCTTCCTCCTTCCTTCCTGTCTGTCTTCATGTACAAAATGACTGATATGGAAATGTTTTACATAATTGTACTTTATAACTTATATAAAATTGCTTACCTTTTCAGGAGGGGAGAGGAGAGGGAGGAATGGAGAGATAGAAATTGGAACTCAAAATTTTAAAAGAAATGTCTAAATTGTTTTAACATATAATTGGAGAAAAATAAAATATTAAAAAATATAATAACTGTGAACCAGTGAAAATAGCATGTTTTAGTATCAATCATCTGGCTATGAGTGATAAGCCTAGCCTTCCTAAGCACACCACTTTCAATGTTCCATTGCACAATTACTATTGATCTCTAGGAATCTCAATTTTGTTCTATACCATTTTGGCAATATGACATAAAAACTGCAACGCATCTAGTTTGTCACCCTTCTGTCTCTGTAAGAGCTGGGGTGAAGGGGATTGTCTCTCATCTATATCCCCTATCAGACCTATTCAACCTTGCCCAAGCTGATATGTCAGTGGATCTCATCCACGAGACATTGTATGTCTGTAGTGACAGCCATAAAAGTCTAAATGAAGTACTTTATGCTATCTATATCGATATACTAAAATTAAGCATGGAGTCCCATAACACAGATATATAGTATAGACTTTTCCCATAGTCTCACTCTTTTTTGGGAGTTAGCATGGTATTATTGATTAGATAGTTGACTGTGGAACCAGGAAGAACTGAATTCCAGCCATGCCTCTCACATATCCTGGCTATATGTATGACCTTGGGCAAATAAGAACTTCCCAGGGCTCTAGCTTGCTCTATGTATATAAGCCTCAGAGAAGTTGCTAACCTATATTGGTAGAGAGGGATTTCTCACTTATAAGTTCTCTATACCAATGACATTATAGGTCTAGCATGGTACTTATCCCTATTCCTTACCTCTTGCATGAAAGACTTTACATTCAGGTTTTCACCAGGGATTAGAAATGCCTTAGTGTCAGAAGCTTGCTGTCTGAACCCCTGTGTCCCTGAATCTCTTGGAATATTTTCTCCTCTTCAGAGAACTGGAATAGGTTCTCATATAATTAAGAGTTTCCAGGACCCAACTGTAATATTTCATGATAATGAGATAGTCTATGGTCTTTGGCTCTGATGGTCTATGAAGAAGCACCCTTACTTCCAGGAAAGGAAGAGGTGTTTCTAGGGAATCAATAATTAGATTGAAACCATGAACCATGACCTCTGTTAGATACCTTCTCCATCCTCCAAAACACTTTCTTGCTTAGTACTAATTACCAAGGCCAGAGTTTGACAAGTATCAATGTTCACATTAATTACCTTGATTAATTCATGGTGATAGAAAATAAATATAATCTATTTTGGAGATCCTAGAGCTATTCATTTCTTGATTATATCAATGACTATCCAAAGTATTGGGAACAAGAATTTGTAACTGATATATTGTGAATCCCTTGCATAGCCATGTTCAGTTTGTTCAGTAAACTACATCCCCATACCTTGTAGATATTTGTGACATTCTTACAACTAAAGTTAGTTAATAGTGATAAGAGAATGATTATTTTGACACTTCTTCACAGTGGCAGGAAACTCATAATAACCAATGATTTACTCTACAGACCTGACCCCTTCACATGTAAACAATCTGATCTGGAGATTATAAAGTTTATGAACAAAAGTATTGTAGTTATGACTCCAGAGTTACTGCTGAGCACTTAATAATAGGATGAGTTACAGAATTTCTTCTGATGCTATGGTCAACCTTTCCTATTCGTTGTTTTTGTCCATTTATGACATGACAGTCCTGATCAAGGAACTGTCATTTTGATATGTGTTGGAAATTCACCAACTTTGGGGCCTCTTACATTTATTTAGTCTCAGTAAGGTTTGGCAGAGGCTTGTTCTCTGTGGCAACATTTGGCTCACAGGGGGTGGGGGGTTCCCCAAGATTTGGTTGTGTGCAGAATAGTTTTGTAAATGGTAATTAAAACAAAGACCTAGATTTTTTTTTTTACCAATACACCCAAAACTCAGAGATCCCTGAAGATCAAGCCACCTGACATTATCCACAAATAGTTTTTAAAGTAATCATTCATACTTAAATCAAGTCTATTATTCTTCTTTCTTCTGGACAACAGACAATAGAGTCCCAAACCAACTTAATATAGTGGAAAGAACAACGGATTTGGAGTCAGAGGGTCTGAGTTTGGATATCACTACTTCTATTTATTACCTGTGAGACTTAAGAAAGTCACTTATCATGTCTAGACTTCAGTTTCCTCATCTACAAAATGGGAGGGAGGTAGATTAGACCTCTGAAGTGTCTTCCAGTTCTCCTAACATAAAACTTGAAAAAAAATATCAACTGCAATGTAATTTACTTGCAGCCAGGTGGTACAGTAGATAGATTGCTGCGTATAGAGGTAGGAAGCCTCATCGTCCTGAGTTCAAATGTGGCCCCAGACACTTACTATCTAGAAGACCCTGAGCAAGTCACCTAACCCTGTTTGTTTCAGTTCCTTCATCTGGAAAATGAGCTGGAGAAGGAAATGGCAAAACACTGCAATAACTTTGTAAAGAAAACCCCAGATGGGATCATAAAAGATCAGACACATCTAAAATGACAGAACAACCAACAACAAAGCTTACTTGTATTGGGTTTGTCTTCCATTCCTCAGCTTTGGTAAAGTCTGTGAAAATTGAATTTTACCAGATCTGCAGAATCTGTGATTCAAATGCCATTTCTTCAGCTTTAGTACCCTTTTGAAAGACAGAGGAAGGGACAAGAAGAGAACATAGGTTAAGGAGTTTAGCTGAAGATGTGAGTTTTGTGAATATTGATCAAGGTTGGGGAAAGGAAATGTGTGTATTTTTTTCTTTTAAGTTCTCTCAAAGAGACAGATGCCACAGGTTTGTTGTTGGGAATGTTCCAGGCATTGTAGGCTCAAAATACATTCCTTAAGTATGGAATATTCCTTCTGCCTGGCATGGAGAATATGGGGAATAGAGGCAGTGAGGAAGAGAACCAGCACTCAAAGTATTCCTTGGAAATCTGGCCAGGGAAATTTGACATGGTGCTGCCATATGGTGGAAATCCAGGTCAAACCTAAGCCTTCCTTTTATCTATCTATCTATCTATCTGTCTATCTGTCTGTCTGTCTGTCTGTCTGTCTATCTATCTATCTATCCATCCATCTATCTGTTTGTTCTTTTGTTCATTCATTTGTTTGCTTATATGTTTATTTTTTGTTTTTAACAGAAATGTCCACAAGATTTTGAGTTCCAAATTTTCTCCCCATCTCTTCCCTGCACCCACTCCAAGACATCATGCATTCTGATGATTACTTCCTCCAATTTGCACTTCCTTCTATCACACTCCTCCCTTTTCTTATCCCCAGCCCCTATATTTTCTAGTTGGTCAAGATAAATTTCTATACCCCATTGCCTGTATATCTTATTTCCCAGTTGCAAGTAAAAACAATTTTAATATTAATTTTTAAAACTTTGAGTTTCAACTACTCTCCCTTTTGCCCTCCCCACCCATCACCATTGAGAAGGCAAGCAATTCAATATAGGCTATACATGTGTAGTTATGCAAAAGATTTCCATAACAGTCATACTTTGAAAGACTAACTATATTTCCCTCTATCTTGTCCTGCCCCCTATTTATTCTATTCTGTCTTTTGACTCTATCCGTACTCAAAATAATTCTAATTACCCCTCCTCACATTTTCCATTCTCTATCATTCTTCTGCTTATCCCCTTCCCCCCATTTTCCTGTAGTGTAAGATAGATTTTCATACCAAATTGAGTGTGCATGTTATTCCCTCCAGAAGCCAAATGTGATGAGATTAAGGTTCACTCTTTCCCTCTTACCTTCCCCCTCTTCCCCTCCATTGAAAAAGCTTTTTCTTGCCTCTTTTATATGAGATAATTTGCCCCTATTCTATTTTTCTCTTTTTCCTCTCAAGATATTCCTCTCACCCCTGAAACTTATTGTTTAAATATCATCCCTACCTATTCAACTCACCCTGTGTGCCCTCTGTCTATCTGTGTATAATCCCTCCACTGCCCTAATAACTGATAAATTTAAGTTAAATATAAATTTAAATTAATAATTCATTAAGTTAAATAATTTGATATTAGATGACTGGGGTTGGGGAGGGGGATGGTGGTGCTCTCAGCAATAGGAAAATTGGGAATGGGGAAGGTTTGAAGAAAAATAAAATGAGTTTCTTTTTTAGATATACTGAGTTTGAGATGCATTTAAGACATTTAGTTTGAATTGGAGAAAAGACAACTGTCACATGTCTAGAATGAGAGAGAGAGAGAGAGAGAGAGAGAGAGCTTAGGACTGGAAATATCAATCTATGAATCATCTGCCTAATCTGCCTAGAAATGGTAATCTAACTCATAGGGGCTAATGACATCACTAAGGGAGATTGAATAGAGGAAAAAGAGAAGAAGGCCCAGGACAGAGCCTTAAACAACACCTATGATGGACATGAATAAATGTACAACTAGTATTGGCAAGTATGTTTAGCGTCAATGCCATTAGGACAAAGGCAAGTCTACAGTTTCGGTGAGTACCAGAAGATAGAAGA
>JAQQSK010000250.1:0-26970 GCA_028658325.1 Potorous gilbertii
CATATAATTTATTCACTCAGTCTTTGAAAGACATTGCTGATAGATGAGATTGTCCAGTTCCTCTGAGTACATGCTTCCCATTCTTATGTGAGACTCCACTGAACCAGAAGACCTTATAAATCCAGTTTAGGCAAGATCTTGCCCTTAGGAATTAAGCTCCTGTCCCTGAAACAGTTCCCCTTACTGACCCAGCCTATAATGGGGGAAAACCAGCCAGAGTAGTCTGAGTAAAGAGTAATTCTTTCATCTAGATTGCTGAAGGTGGCTGAATTTAAATTGGGCCATCTTTTCAACAAGACAAGCTGAACACATTTTGCTCACATCTTCACCATTGCACTGATTGTTAACCAATCAGAGTTGATTTCCACCTTTAGGTGCTTTCATTTTTTCCAAAGACTTTTTGAGCAATGAATGTTTTCCAGGGGCATCTTTGGTTTATGAGAAAAAAAATTGATCTATAAATTACTTTCTCTCCACAATTAATAAATTCATTATTAGTCAACCAGAAACTACATCTCTTAGAGTTTTCAATAATCACAAGACTCAGAGAGAAAAACGTTGCTTCCTTGTGGGGTGGAGGACAGAAAATGTGTAAATTTAGTTTGCTTAGCTATATATGTTTATAACAGACTTTTGTATTTCTTTTTCAGTTGGAGGAAAGAAGAGGATGGGAGGGCAAGTACATTTTGCATGATTTAAAGAGAATTTAATGTAGGTAAGTCTAGATTTTAAAATGATGTCCCAATTAATAAAGGCATGTTGTAAATGCATGCATCTCATTTAGTTCTCTTTTTTTAAATTGCATGTAATGAATGATTACTCTTGTCACAGTAACTACATAGAGATGCCACCAGCACTGATGCAATCTGATTCAAAGTGGACAATTGCACCAGAGAGGTATATACTTTCTCCAGGGAGCTCTCTCCCTCCCTCCTTCTCTCTCTCTCTCTCACTTTCCTTTTCCCTCTTCCCCCCCAACTCCCTTGTGAATTGTCTAGTACAGGTATATAAATCCTGCTTAAAAACAATCCTTATACCCTTAGGACTGGAGCAAAGTTGAAAACTTAGCAACCGATATCTCTCACCCTTAGCAAGTCATGTTTCTCCACCCTCTTTCCTTATTTGCCCCTAAGTGTCCTTTTGTAAATCAGTTTTGGAATATATTGTTTTGATACCAATACTTAAGGTACTCACCTTTGGACTGTGGATTTTTCATTCTTTTAAAAACTTTCTTGACATCATTTAATTCCACTTTTATCCTTCACAACTGTATTTAAAAGAAGGCATTCAGCCCAAGTGGGTGAGTACAAAGACATTTGTCTTTTTCCATTTATTCAAAGCACTAGAAAGAACTTTTTGGGATATATTATCTATTCCTTCACCTCTACGACATTATGATCAATATGAGTCTATCTACATTATGATCATTTTGAGTCAAGGAAATATGTCAAGGTGTTTAAAGGAACATCATTATGTATTTTAAAGTCTGTTGGCATATGAACAGTGGTAAATAGGTAAAGAAAAATGATGGTTAGATATTGAACTCCTTCAAAAAGGAGAGAAAACAACCTGAAGTTCAGTAGATTACTACTGCAAGATGTGAATTGGGAGATTTGTTTCAATAGGTTAAACTTCAAAGGAAGATAAGTTATTAGATCATAGTGAAAAGAGAGGGTCAAGAGCTGCCACAAGATTGCAAGAGATAATCCAATTTGTTATCCACAATTAGTGTCAAAGGGTATGAGAGAGTGCAATCAATATTGGCAAGGTTTTGGATAAATAATCTGTTTTCTTAGGGAGAGTAGATCTTGGGTAACTACCAATATGAAATTATGAGGGATAAGAAGGGATCTAGGATCAAGGAAAGTGTACTGTATACAGCACAGAGATACCAGAGAGCACATTGGATCGAGCTGGAAGATCTGGACTGGGCCACAGAGGGGCAAGGCTTAGATGGAGATGAGAGACCGGTAAATGGGTGCTTACTAGTTTTTATTAAATGAAAATTCTGCATCATAGGGACTCAAATAGTATTATAGAGGAATATAAAAGGATGTAGTACCTTTTAACTTGGACTTCCTGCCCTTAAGATGCCTCTGAATAGGAGAGAAGAGGGACTGTTTTCTTTCCTTCTGATGTGAGTCAATTGCTCCAAATTCGGGAACTCTAATCAAGGAGCCTGGTATCCAGGTTCTTACCCTTAAAGGTGAAAGGTCTATTGTCTGAAGCATTAGCTCCTGGAAAATATGGGTCTGCTGTTTGAGGTAGACTTGAAAATGATGACTCTACTTCTTGCAGTGATAGAAGATGGAGCATAGGATTTGATGTGTCTCAAGCTGATCAAGACTATATTCATACATTTGAGAAATGCCTGCCCAATTCAATATATATGTCTTCATGCTAGAAACTGGAGATAAAAAGTAAAAAAAAATAATGTCTGTGTCAAGTGACTTAAATTCTTGTGTATCATAGTAATTAAACTCAAAAAGTTGGTGGTACCACTACGGGAAACATAGAGAAATAAAAGAAATGGATCTTGGCGGTCACTCAGATGTACACCCCACTGCCCAACAAAGAAAAATTATGAAGGTCACCCAAACTTTGTGGCCAGAAGGTGTAATAGGTTACTTTGGATAGAGGAGAGCTCTAACAAGATTGGACCTGTACGAAAACTCCACTACAGTAGCAAAGAATCATCTATTAAGAATACTAATTGCAAGGTTTACATAGGAAAACAAGTGGTAGTAACAGAGACTGATAAGTAAGAAAAGCTGAGCAAATAATTTAGAAAAGAGTCAATGCATTCAATAAATCTGATGCATTAAAGGAAATAGACTAAAAAATCCTTAAAGAAGGGAAAGATATTATAATGAAATGACAATGGGAAAACTGCAAGTACTTTTAAAATATTTCAGTAAAACAATAAGAGATCTATAAATGAAAGAAGGGTGGATTTAATAATACAAATTAGAACTTTCAGAGAGAAGTTTAAAAATGCAAATGCCCAAATAATTTGTACTGCCAACCTGATCCATAAAAAGGAAACAAAGAATTTGATTCATTCCTTCTAAATTTCTTTCTAGATCCTTTTTTTGCATATTGACTTCAGTCTATTATAATGAAAGCTCCAGTTGTGTTGTTAACTTGTATTTGTATTTTCAATATCTAGCATGCTTAGAACATAGTCAATGTTTAATAAATGCTCTATCTATCTATCCTATCTATTAGGGTTTTAGTGTTGAAGGGGTTTCACACAATATAAGCAAGTTGATCATTGTTATATTTCAGTAAGCAGCAGAGTTGCAATTTGAATTCAGGTCCTCCTGACACCATATCAAGTAAACTATCCATTATATCACACCACATTTTATATGTGCTGTGGAAGGTGAAAATAAAATTATGGAGATGGTTTGCCCCAGTTATACCTTTGTCATTGTACTCAGTCTGTGGATAAACCTCTATGGAAGGAAAACCTGATTAGTAGAATGCTAATAGAATGAAAAATTAACATAGAATGAAAATTATTTTTTCATAGAAGAAAATTCATCTTTCATAGAAGAAAATTTATTATTATTTTTCATGTGATTACAAAATGGGAAGTTGTAATCACTATTTCTTAGTAATAACAAATGAGAGTGAAATTATATTTTACTTAAAGTGTCTCCAAAAATATGTACAGATGTTTAAAACAAATGTTATGATGTTTAAAGTAAAACCTAGGTTAACTGCAAAAATTACATTTATAGTTACCCAATAATCAAAGGAAAAATGTAATATTACTCATTTGGAGCTAGACAAATAAAACAGAAAGAGATAAGAGAAGGTGTGTGTGTGTGTGTGTGTGTGTGTGTGTGTGTGTGTGTGAGAGAGAGAGAGAGAGAGAGAGAGAGAGAGAGAGAGAGAGAGAGAGAGCCAGACAGACAGACAGAAACAGAGAGATCATAGGATAAGTAAATTTAGAAGACTTTTGGGAATTTCCAAATGAGAGTTAAAAAGAGTATTCATTTTTTTTTTGTATATCATGTGTTTCATTTAAAAAATGGACATGAATGAGAACACAAAACATGGTGAATAAAGCATTCATTGCAGAATATAAAGCAGGAACAATATGAATCATTAAATAAAACAGGCAAAATACTACTCCATGGTACGTTCCTGTGAATAGGATGTCACTATTAATAAACTGAGAGGCTGCATCACAAGGAGTCTGTCATTCAGGTAGCTGTCCCACCCAGCTGGGGCTGGGAGTAAGAGTGGAGGATTGCATACAGATACATATTATATATTTTAAATATATAATAAAGTTATCATCTAACTTTTTTAACCCCCTGCCTTATCGCCCTAGAAATTGCTACCATTAGGCACAAATATGGAGAAACATTTTGCAAATAAAACCATGTTGTACATATTTGTATTTATCAGACCTTTCTCTGGATGCAGATAACATCTTCCTTTACAAGTCCTTTGTAATTAATTTGAGTTTTTATAATAGTCAAAATGACTGGTCACTCAAAATTATTTTTAAAACAATATTACTGTTACTGTATACAATGTTCTCTTGGTTCTGTTCATTGTGCTTTTCATTATTTCATGCAAGTCTTTCCAAGTTTTTCTAAAATCCTTGAGCTCATCATTCCTTATAGCACAGCAGTATTCCACCACAATCCTAGACCACTAATTGCCTAGTCATTACCCAATTGATGGGCATCCCTGCAATTTCCATTTCTTTGTCACCACAAAGAGAGTTGCTATTTTAGAATACGTAGATTATTTTCTTTTTCCCTAATGATCTTTGGAAACATACATAATAGCAGTACCCCTGGGTCAAAAATTATAGATAGTTTAATGACTCTTCGGTAATAATTCCAGATGACTCCCCAAAATGGTTGGATCAGTCAAGAGTTCCATCAACAGAAAATTAATATCCCAATTTTCCACATCCCTTTCAACATTTATTGTTTTCCCCTTTTTCATTTTACCAATATGATAGGTGTAAAATGATATTTCAAAGTCATTTCAATTTACGTTTCTCTAATTAATCATGATTTCAAACTTTTTTTCATAAGACTCTAAATTGTTTTAGTTTCTTTGGAAAATTACCAATTCATATCCTTTGACCATTTATCAACTGGAGAAGGATTTGTATGCTTTTGGTTTGACAAAGTTCCTTATATACGAAATTCTTTTTATATATATTGGTTCCAGATGATTGAGGTTACACTTTTTTTCTGTCTTGGAAAAGAGATAATAGTGTAAGGGCAATGAATATAATATTTTCTATGTGTCATGGTCCATGTTTTCTTCACAGTGTTTAATGTTAAATGAAATTTAAAATTATATGAAAATATTTTAAGGATGAATATCACCCTCAAATGGCTAATGATGAAACTCCATCCCAGAGATGTTCAGTGATTTTTCAAAGGTCACAGCAGTGGTAAATAACAGAACCAACCCATCTGATTACAGCTGTTAATGACAAATTACCATTTGTGGTTAATTAACATTAACATTAACATTTGGTAGACCAGGGAGAAAAGTCAGAAGAACTCACTGTAGATTCTTTACCATCTTGCCCTGTCTCTTTCTTTATTTACGGTTTCCTCTTTTGCTCCCTCCCTAACTTTCAACCATTTAAAAACAATTACATTATAATTCTGCAATGCAATTCTATAATAGCGTACACTTTCTACAGAATAAATGAAAGAAATTCTGTGAGTGATGAGTTATAGCTTGAGGGGGGAAACTAGGAGAAATAAAAAGAATTATGCCAAAGAAGACAAATCAAGAAGATACTAAAACATGACATATTAAGGATGTTCTCATTAAATGGAGAAAAAGAAGGTCTGTGTTTTAAATATACACATACATATGTTTCCAAGCATGTATATTGCCATCTTTTTAAAAAAACATTTTGTTGATTTGTTTGGTGCTTATATTAGAAGCGTTCCTAAATTATTCTCACTTCATGAGAGGTAACTTGTTGCAAGCTAAAAGAAATTTATTGTCTCTATATAGATATATTTGAATATATATATACATGTACATGTGTGTATGCATACACACATGTACATGTGTATAACTGTACATATATGTGTGTATATATACATATATATGTAATTCCTTCTATATCATTAATCCTTCAACTGTAAAATATTGCATGTTTCATTAGGGTTCTGTAATCATCAAGGGTTAGTGTATTAAGTTTTTTTTAATAATATTATCTTCTAAATGTTCTAGTTATGTTAATTAGAAGTCCTCAACATTGTTCATTTTTTTTAATATTCATGTGGTGGTATATAAATTATTTTTCTGATTCTGGTTATTTCATTCTTTCAGTTTCTATAAATCTTTCTACACCATTTTGAAATCTCTATTTCATAATTTCTGATAGCACAATAGTGTTCCGTCACATTCATATATCACAATTTATTCAGCCATTTCTCAGTTGAGGAATATCCCCAGGCCCTTCATTTTCTGGTGGTGTTGTCGTTGTTGCTTTTACGACCACAGAAAAGATCTATTTAAAATGTGTTTGTACATGAAGGTCATTTTCTTCTCTCCTAATGTCCTTGTGATATAGATCTGAGTGATATTTTACTTTAGGAACTTTTTGTATATAATTTCAACTTTCTTTAAAGAATGGTTGCACCCATTTACAGGTTCAAAAATGTGCCTGTTTTCATGTAGCCACTCCAACATTTATCATTTTCCTTTTTTGGGGTCACATTTGCCAGTGTGATGGAATGGAATCTCGTGCCACACGTGGAATCTCAAAATTTCTTTAATTTTCATTTCTTCTATTAGTAATTTTTTGCAACATTTTTAACATGGTGCTTAATGGCCTGATTGTCTTCCTTGAGAAAGGGGAAGAATGGCTCTTTTTAGGAAATGAAAGTCATTCTTTGTATATCTTGCAAATGAGACCTTTATCAGAGAAAATGCTACAAGATTTCCCTCCACTCTAGTCGTCAGTTTTATTAGACTTGTTTACACACTTGAAATTACATATAATTAAAATGATATAAATTCTACCAGAGTCTTTTTTATGTCGTTTTCTTTAACTGTTTATGTTATCCCTATATCCCTTGATCCATTCTCGCACCAATGCAATATCCACAGCTGTCACTATGGCTATACAGGTATATTTCCAGGATAAAATTGCAAAATAGAAGCTCTCCTCAAAGAAGAAACCAAAATATTTATTCATATACCAGAAAGACAATTCTATCATGGTAACAATGAAGTTAGTACACATTACTAACAGAGAGAGGATTGCCATCCCTAAGCCTTCCCTCCATCAGGCCTCCCTATAAAAACACTCCCTTAAGCAAAAAATGCTCTTCTCTCACTCAGGCTAGTTGGTCTGTTATGCTCTGCCTGCTGCCTCTCTCTCAGCTCCACCTCACTCTCTCTTTCTGATGCATCCTTCCTGTTGTACCCATTAAGTTAGTTCATCCTGCCGTGGGCTTCATGTGACCCAAGGTGCAGACTGGGCTAAAGCTCAAATTAAGGTACATGGGCCTATGAAGGGGCAGGGAAGATCTTCAAATTACCTTAACATTTTCTCTCTCTCTCTCTCCCTATTTAGATATATATCTAGATAGATATCTACATATATGATATATGAGGTATATATGATATGTGAGACAGAAATAGATAGATAGATAGATAGATAGATTGATAGATAGATAGATAGATAATCCTTGCATTATTGAAGGAATTTGATAGCATTTCTTCTTTGGACATTTTTTGAAAGCCCTTTTCAATAAGGAAATTTGTTTTTCTTTGGATGTTTGAAGGAATTTGCTTGTGAATCCATGTGGTCACAGAAGTTCTCTTCTTCCACGATCAGGAGTTCATTTGTAGCTTATTCAGTTCATTCCTTTGAAGTTAGGTTATTTAAATATTTTATTTCTCATTCTGTTAATCTAGATCTTACTTTTTGGTTAATATTTACTTAATTGATCTACTTTGTCTTTTTATTGATTAAAAACATTTAAAGATGTATATTTTCCCTTGCTTGTCCTTCATTCTCAAAAACACCATGAAATCAGGATGGTGATACCATGACTTGCAAGTGATTTAGATTTAAGTAAGGGGAGGCTGTGCAGTCACCAACCTCACTTTCTCCTCCTCAGAGATCTGGGACTGGTGGCAAGATATAGATTAGGGTGACTGGAGATGGTCCTAGATGCAGTGGGAAATCTCAGTTCATTTAGGCTTTCTTTGGTTGTATCTCTAAAATTTGGAAGTTTATCTGATTGTCATTGTTCTTAACGAATATGCTCTATTATTTCAATTACTTATTGTTTGAAATCAAAATTCTTTAGAATTAAATTATTTAGTCTCCTATTGATCTTTAATGCTTTCTGCCAGTAGTATTTTATTTAATATAATTTTGCCATAATAATCTGGTGAATGGTAAATTTATTGATTAGTAAATTCTGTTCATAATGCCTCTATCTTTTTCCATTTGTGAGGTTTTTATGTCCTTAAACATGATTAATGTTAAAAGAACCATAAACAACTTAGAAACACATACAGAGATAGATAGAGAGATAGATAAAGAACTGCATATCTTTCTATTTCCATGTAATAATTATCAGAGGTCTACCATTTCTAATTTTTCTAAAATTCTATTCTGGCACTTATCTTATTTCTGGTGTATTTTTGGCTAGATTTGTCTAATGATGATAGTAGAAAATTAAAATACCCAATAATTGTATCTTTACTCTAAACTTCTTATAATTAATTTGATTTTGCCAAGAATTTAAACCATTGGGTTCATATATTTTAAATATTGAAATCACTTCATCATCTATGTTGTCTTTTAGCACAATGTAGTTTCCTTATTTATCTCTTTTTTTGAAAAATAGTTTAATCACTTTAATTAAGTCTATATTTTTCTGTTGCCTTATCTGAAATCATCATTACTACCCAAGATTTTTTGGCTGTTTGTTTGTTTTTAACTAAGACATAATGGATTTTGTTCTAACTTCCACTTTTGTCTCTATGTTCGCTTTTGTTTTAAATGTGTTTCTTGTAAATTTCTTGTATCATTGGATTTTGTTTTCTAATTTATTTTGCTAACAGCTTTTATTTAATGATTGAATTAATTTCGTCTACATTTTAAAGTTGTTATATGTTTATTTCTCTCTATTCTGCTCTTTTATTCTTTTTTTCTTATCTCTGTTCCTTTATTTATTTCAAATTACTTTTATTCCCCTTTAACTATCTCTTTACCATCTCCTCTCTAAGCTTGTGATTTATTTTGCTTACGATTAATTCCTTCCTGAATTTGCCTTCCCTCTTTTATCCCTCTTCCCTCTCTTTCTGTTCCTGTGTATATCTTTGTTGAGTTGAATTTATTTTCATCCCCAATTGTGTGTGTGTGTGTGTGTGTTCTGCTTTCTTTTGACCAGTTTAGATGAAAATGAAATTCAAATGACACCTGCTGCCCTCACTTTTTTCACATATTTTTGTTGCAGAATCTGACTATGGGTCATAAATTCCTTCATCTTTTCTTTCACTTTTCCTTAATGTATCCATTCTTCCCATTTTTCTTTTTTCCATAACATCTTTGAAACATAGTAAAATTATAGGGCTTCTGTCTCAATTACCTACCTCTATGACCCCTTGTTATATTAGGATTCTAAGACCAATGTTCTTTCTTCTTTTCCATCAAAATGTAAAGAGTTCATCATTTAAAATATCCATTCTAGTTGTTCATTTTAAAGAGGATTTGAGAGTCCTCTTCTCTAATTTAATGGAGACCTGGGCAGTTAGAAAAGATGTCTCTGAGAAGACTTTTCTTTAATCTTTGATATAAAAGTATGAATGTTGTGGATTAAGACTGGGAACATATTCATTTTACACAAGAATTTGTCACTGATTACCTTAATCAGAGATAGGGGGTGAATGACTAACTGGTTACTTCAAGAAGCAATGTGTTCTCCATCTTTAAGGGTGTTCAAGACACTTAATGGATATGTTACAGTATGGATTCTTTTTGGATATGAGTCTAGAGGACCACTATGAATCACTTATAGACATATTTTAAAAATTCTATTTGATGGCTATTTTGACCATGAAACAGTTTTGTAAAATTCTGACATTGCTTAATCTGATTCTGTTTCTATTGATTCTCACAGGTGCAGGCTACTGAAGATCATGTCAGGGAGCAATGAAAGTCATCCAGAAGTATTTATTTTATTAGGTTTCTCAAACCATGCATGGATGGAGCTTCCTCTGTTCGTCATTCTCCTTTTCATCTATCCTTTGACTCTTCTGGGCAACATCTCCATTATTCTAGTCTGTAGGCTGGACCACCACCTCCACAGCCCCATGTATTTTTTTCTCTCTAATCTCTCCTTGGTGGACATCTGTTACACCACAAGCATTGTTCCCCAGATTTTGTTCAACTTAGGGAGTTCAAAGAAGACAATCAGTTACATGGGATGTGCCATTCAACTTTACTTCTTCCATTTTATGGGGGCCTCAGAGAGCATTCTCCTAGCAGTCATGTCTTTGGATCGCTATGTGGCTATCTGCAAACCACTTCGCTACACCCTCATCATGAACCATCAGATCTGCATCTTACTTGTGTCCATTGTATTGTTAAGTGCCCTGATGTATGCTGTGCCAGAAGCTACTTTGACATTACAGCTGCCAATGTGTGGACATAATGAATTAGACCATGTGTTGTGTGAGATTCCTGTACTGATCAAGGCTGCCTGTGGTGATAAGAGTTCCAATGAACTTGGGCTTTCTGTGGTCTGTGTATTTTTCCTTGCTATTCCTTTGGCCTTAGTTATTACCTCCTATGCCTATATTGGGCAGGCAGTTATGAAAATTCAGTCTGCAGAGGGGAGGAAGAAAGCCTTTGGAACCTGTTCTTCCCATCTCATTGTTGTCTTATTGTTTTATGGCCCTGCAATTAGTATGTATCTCCAACCCCCTTCTTCTATTACCAGGGATCAGCCTAAATGCATGGCTCTTTTCTATGGTGTTGTGACCCCAACACTCAATCCCTTCATCTACACCCTGAGAAATAAGGATGTGAAAGGGGCTCTAGGCAATTTATTCAGGAGAATCTTCAGATCCAAAAGAGGACTAACATTCAGTGTCAAATAGCTATGAGTAAGGTCTAAGTTATTCTCAAAATGGTATAGTAAAGAGATCCTTGGATTTGAAGTAAGGTGCCCTGGGTTCAACTCTCAACTCTACTACCTGATCCACATTTCATAGACATTTTATTTTTCCCGACCATTTTTCTCACATATGAAATCATGAGGATGGACTAACTTATCTCTGAAGTTACTTTCATCTCTAGATGCTATGACTGTAAGGTGTCTATTCCTACTACCATCTCATATGGACATCTAGGTCTTGAACTTAGCCTTAACATTCTCAGATTGTAGATAGTTAATGGTAGATGCCTTGTGTTATCTAAAATTTAATATCTGCAATCTATTATAAAAACTCAAATTAACTATAAAAGACCTATATAGAAAACAAACAAAAGATAATCCCTCTCAAGCAGCTTCAAATGTAATGAAAGCATAGATTACCATCAATTAGAAAATGGCTAGATTAATTATAGTGAAAGACACTCAAATCCACTCACAAGGCAGACAAAGTAGTATAACTGAAGCAGAGGGGGGATTACATTCCAGACCTCTGTAAAGGTGGCACAGTGGATAGCATGCTGGACCTGGAATCAGGAAGACTTGAATTCAAATCTAGCCACATATAAGTGATCCTAGGAAAGTCACAACCTCATTTGCCCCAATTTCCTCATTTGTACAAATGGCTTAATAAAAGTATCTATGTCCTAAAGTTTTGTGAGAATAAAAAGAGATCATATTTGTAAAGTGCTTTGTAAATCTTAGAAGGCTATTTAAATTGTAACTGTCATTATGTATGTGAATCATAAGGTCAACAGAAGTAAGAAATAGAATAAGAAGTTCAACAGTAAAAGGTAGATAAGTTTACTAGAGCATTTAGTGACTGAAGCAGTATAATGCATAATAAACACATAAAAGTAGTCTAGAGTCAGATTATAAAAGAATTTATATATTAATCTGGGAATGTATACTTTATTCTAGAGACTGCTGGGATCCAATAAAGATTCCCAAACCTCTATGCTATTCTTTTTGGTCTTACCAGATGACGAGCTGCTGATTGTCTGAAAAGGTGATTTGTACTAAGATATGAATGGTTGAGAAAGGTGGAGGAATGACTACATTGTCACACCTCTCAAAAGTATTTTATTTTAATAAGAGTATAATAATAAATGTTTATTCACCTTTATAACAGCTAAGATATTCATATACATTTTTCTCATATGAGGTAATTATAGTAGGCATTATTACCTATTTTATAGATGAGGTAATAGGCTCAGAGAAGAATGAATTCTTCAAGGCCAAAGAGGAGGTAAATCATGGACACATACAAGGTACAAAAATAAGATTTACAGATTCTAAATTCAATGTATTTTGCACTCTATCATCTCATTTTACAGATGAGGAAACTGAAGCTGAGATAAGTTAAGTGATGTACCCAAGGTCACATAGTTAGCAAGTGTGTAAGGCAGGATGTAGACTGATATTTCTGACTCCAGGTCCGACACTCTATATATCTCCTCACTTAGCTGCCCCAATTCTTCAATCCACAGAAGTGAGAAATAAAAAATCTCACAAGCTTTTGGTGAAGAACAAATAAAATAATGCATGTAAAGTGCTTGGCAAATCTTCAAGTATGATATTAAAATCTAATTTTAAAAAGTCAGGATAGGTGGTGGGAGCCAAGATGACAGAGTTAGAGCAATAACTGACATAAGTTCTACCACAGATTTCTTCAGATATCTCTAAAAAGAGAATTCAAGCAAATTGTAGAGGGGCAAAATCTAATAGGAGAGAGTATGGTAGATTTTTAGCCCAGTACAGCCTGGAAGCTCAATGGGAAGAATCATAGGACTGGGAGAGCACATAGCATACAGGTTGTGCCTGTGTAGACCCTGCCATAGCAAAACTGAGCAGGAACCACCAGGCAGACTGAATTAGAAGCACCAGTGCAGATTCTCAAACATATCAGGCCAGGATGGGAGTCCAGCAGACTTGAGAGAGAGAGAGAGAGAGAAGCACAAAAACCCAGGTCATAGTAACAGTCACTCCTGAGATTATCAGCCTGCAGATTAAATGTTTGTAAACCACCTACCTGAACTTCTGAAAGTAATGTGGACTCATCTGCAAGTGCTCATACCTTTCCCTTGTTGACCCTGAGAAACCCAGAGAATATCTTGGAATAGTGGAATCAGTCAAGGTGGTAAAAATTCTCTCAGTTTGAGAGTGTTTCATTAAGGCAACACTGGTGGTGACTATGAATATGCCACGATAGTCCTCAGTTGAAAAATATAAAAGACTCTCTGTGTGTTTGTTCTTCATTGCTGAAGAAGACCATGCCATCAGAGAAATAATGACATGACTTGAACTTGACTTTGTTCTGAGTGAGGGAGGGCTGTGCAGGTCACCAGCCTCACTTCTCCTCCAGAGCCATCTGAATTCAGTGACTAGATATTCATCAGGATGACTAGATATCACCCAGATTGAGACAGCTGTGGTTAAGTGACTTGCTCAAGGTCACACAGCTAGTGAGTGTCAAGTGTCTGAGGTGAGATTTGAACTCAGGTCCTCCTGACTCCTGTTACTGGTGCCCTATCCATTGCACCACTTAGCTGTCCCAAGAGACTCTTTATATAAAAGACATAAAAAACCCATTTATTTAGACACCAGAAAGCCAAATCCCAGAACCAGAAAGCAAAATTCATCATGGTGACCAGGAAGTTAATAACTATGATCACCACAGAGGGTAAAGGCATTCCCAATGCTCCCCTTCTCAGACAGGGCCTTCTCACAAGCAAACACTCAGGATCCTGAGCCTTGTCACCTGCACCTGCTTGAATCCTCTCCCCTCTCACCTGACTGTGCTTACTCATTTCCTCCTGGTTCTGTTTCACTCTTTCAGCAAACTCCTCCCAACATAGGCTCCATGTGACTTAATGGGCCTATTAATGAATAGGAAAGATTTTCTAATTAAATTACTATTAGAGAGAAGCTAGGAAAATTGTCAAGGAGAGTTGGGCCTGAAAGGGACCAGTTCAGGACTGGAACTGTCCCCAATAGCCCTACCTCAGCTAAGTGGGGGGAACCTGAGCTCCAGGGGTTTGTAGCCTACAAGCACTATCACCAGGACACCAGAAATTCCTTAGCACAGCTGGAGGAATCAGGGAGACTCTAGGACAGACAGGGGTTCACCAACCACTGAAGCTGCCTGTGCTCTAGCCCAGGGCAGGAGACCTCTTGTGACCAGACCACCCTTTCTCCACCACACATGCAGCAAGATCCAGAGTAACTCCAGGAAAACTCAGAACGATTTCACCTGGCCTCTGCCTTGGCACACCAACCAGCTCAGCACCAGATAATCTGCAGCATTCTAGCTTCTAGCTGAAAGAAACAGAGGCCATAAAACACAAAACCTCTTGTTCTCACCACAAGAACCATGGGATAGAGCTTCCTGTGCCCCAGAAGCAGAGATCTACTCTAACAATTATTTAAAAGGGAATTATCATTAGTGAGAAGCAAAATAAGAAAGAAAAGACCATAGAATCTAACTATGGGGACAAAGATCAAATCACAAATACAGAAGGGGCCAGCATTGAGACTACACTCACATCTGAAACTTCAGAAGGGAATATGAGCTGGTCTCAAGTCCAAAGAGCATTCTTGGAAGAACTCAAGAAGGATTTTAAAAGCCAGATTAAAGAGGTAGAAGAAAAAATGGCCAATGATTTTAAAAATATGAAAAAAGTTCACGGAAGAATTTAAAAGGAAAATTGGGCAAATGGATAAAGGATACAAAACATTACTGGAACAACTGGACAAATGGAAAAGGAGATGCAAAAGTTAACTGACGAAAATAATATATTTATAATTAAAATTGGTCAAGTAGAAGCTATTGACACTATGAGACATCAAGATTCATTCAAACAGAATCTAAAGATTGAAAAAAATAGAAGAAAATGGTCCTGTTTGGGGCTAAATGGATTATGTGACTGTGGCTGAGTACAAGAATACCCCTGTTCAAATGTGTGAATTGAATCTAGGGGTGGTGACTAGCTAGGGACAGTGACTATATTGAGTTTGGAGACCTGTGATGTAGTTAAAGTCAGACTGTGTGATTAAATCAGCATATGCCTGCTGTTCAATGGGACCTATAATGTGGTTAGGATATTTTGTCTGAGGGCAGCTTTATTAGGATTCCATCAGTATCCATAATTGAATGTAATACTCTAATATAGTCTGACCAAAGGAAAGTGCATTGGAGCTATAATCTCCCTTGTCCTAGATTCGCAAGTAGCTGTTAAGGTAAAAAGTAGAGCTGTCTTATTGCCAGGATGGGAATTTTTCTCAAGCACCACAGATGAAAACTCCATGAGTTCTCACCTACTATGATTCATGTCCATAAGTTTTTGGAAATTCTTCATAGAGTATCACAGGATGAGAGCTAGAAGGAACATCAGTGGTACCAATCCACCTCATCATTTTAAAAATGAAGAAAGTGAAGCCTGAGAGCCTAAGTGATTGTCCAGGGACATTGAACTGGTGAGTGTCTAAGGCAGTTTTCCTGATTCCATGTCCAGTGCTACCCATAATTTCGCATATGAAATGAGACAAAAACCAGAAATCAAAACTTTTTTATGCTTCTCTTGATGCTTGTATTTTAAAGTCAAATTTTCTATTCAGCTCTAGTCTTTTCATCAAGAATACTGGAAAGTTCTTTATATCAGTGCATGTCCATTTTCCCCCACCTATACTGAAATATGATACTTAGTTTTGCTAGGTAGGTAGTTCTTGGTTTTAATTCTAGCTCCTTTAGCCCCTGGAATATCATGTTCCAAGCCCTCTGATTCTTTAATGCAGAACTTGCTAAATCTTTTGTGATCCTTTTTATGTTTCCACCAATATTGAATTGTGCCTTTCTGGATGCTTGAATTATTTTTCCCTGATCTTGGAACTTTGGAATTTGGCTACAATAATGTGTCACCTTCTGCAGGCTTTTTCTGGTTCCTCAGTACTAATGTTATCCTCTAACTAGGTTACCTAATATTTGATTTGAATATATCTTACATTTATATGTGTATATGTAATATCTGTCTTCACAATTTAAGATAATTGAGTGTATGAATCATGTCTATTTTATTTTTATACTCCTAGTGCTTTGTACAGTGTAAATAATGGCACTTAATTAATGTATCTTTGTGGATGAATTGAGAGATTTAGAATCAGGAGATCTGGGATTGAATACTCATTCTGAAAATTTCCAGTGGTGTAATTATGGTGGTGGCACTTTCCCATGCTGAGTCTGAATTTCTTCATGCAGAAACTGCCATAAACTTACTTCTTCTATCTGTGTCACATAGGTGTAGTGAATAGTAGATAATGTAGTAGATAGAAGCTCCTTGGAAACCCCTAAGGACATTATAAATATGAATTATGATTACTATTTTCACAACCATGGGGTCACTGGGTTTCCTATCCATAGAAACTCATTTTCAATTTTTTGACCACCTCATGAAGTGAATGTTATTTTGCTAATAAATATCTGAAAAGAAATAAACAATAACTGAAGATATGGGAAATTAAGGTTAGTTACTTTCTATGCTTTTTAAAAGGAGTGTGGCAGGTATTGTTACTGGAAAGGTAAACATGTTAGTGATAGAGAATAAGGAGCATGATATTTCTGAGGAATTATCTACTATCTAGCATTCTGAAATTGAAGAGGGAAAATAGAATACATTAGGTAATGAGGGAGCAAGAAGAAATAAACTCAGGAGAAAAAATTCCCTCAGGATATTGTTTCCTGTTTATATATAGAAAAACATCCCTTTGAAAGTTATCCAGTCAAGATTTTCTGACATTCCAGAGATCCATTTATTTAAGTCTGTTGTAATCTTGAACTGTATTATTCACAGAGGCAAGCAGCAAATTCTAAGATGGATGAGAGTTTTTTTTATTGATTATTGAAAACTCATATTGATTATTCTATAGTCACTAAACTCTTTCACTGCCTTTCAAACTTTGCCATACTTGCCAAACTAAGGGATCTTTCCAATTTATGGATTTGAAAATGTCATAAGGTGAGAGATTCTTGTGGAAATCTCATGTTTTGTACTTTACAATTCAATATGTACCTGATTGTTAGATTAGAAAGTACTGTTGAGTGATAACCCAATGTTGTGGCTCATAGTGGGAGGGAAAGTATATTGTATCTTTCGACCTTGATTACTCCCTTGGCTTCATTCTCTTATCATTAGAACTGAGTGTCATCTTTCTAATCAGTCCCTAATTATTTTTTTGCTCACAAAATCTGTATAGGAGATGCTTTTCATCCCTTTTGTGAAAGGTAGTTTAATACATTCTGTGTGAAGCTATGTAAGTCTTTTCTACAGTGTTCAATACTGTCTCATTCTACAATCTGTGGATGATTGAGTTAGTAATAGAATTTTGCACATGCTTTCTATTAATCAGAGTGTCAAAACAAAAGTACAAATCATTTGTTCAAAGACTGTCCTGTTTAAAGATCTAGAAATTTTCAAAAACCTCCAAGTCCTTTTTACAACACTGGGACCTATGATTATATAATTCCTCCCTTCCAGTTCTTTCTATTTTCCCTTTAGTCTATACTAGATTGTGCTTCTTATCAACTTCATCCCTCACTCTAAACTTATTTCACCACTTACTGGAAATTCCTTCAATACATACGCTGCATCTTAATGGCTATTTTTTCTATTAATGTATCCCACTATGCCAATGCTCATCACCTTTGTGTTTTACTCTCAAAGTTTGGAAAAATACACATCTCTTTCTTGGAAAGTGTGTATATACAGTCACACATGATTATGTACGTAAATATTTTTCTGTGTTCATTTCTTCATAAAGAATGGGAATGATGAAAAATCCATCTTTTTATACCTTTTCCATGAGTGGTTCAGCTTATTTCTCACCTCAACTGGAATTATTATGCTTCAAACACATTATGATTCTTCCCTTGAATATCATTTAGACATTCTCAACAAGAAGATTAAATGTTATTTTGCAGTGATATTCATTTACATTCATGTTTTGCCATGTGTTTGGCCAATACCTAATTCAATAATTTATTCTTTACTAGCAAAAGGAGAACTCAAGAATGAATTATTTACTGAAAGGGTACTGCTATAATTTTTTTTATTGTTTTTGAATGCTTTCTATTTTTTACCTGGAAGCACGTGCCTAACACTTTGATCATTAAGTCAGTAGGAAATACACATTTTAGTCAAGTTCTTAGTATAATTCCAACATCTTTTCCAGAATGTGCATAACTCCATAGTGTATTAGTACTAGTCTTACCCCAAACCCTTCAGTATTTATGATTCTCATATTTTGTCATCTTTGTAAATTTTTTGGTGTGAAATCAAACCTCAGAGTTATATTGATTTGAACTTCTCTGATCATTAGTGATTTATAACTTTTCATTTAGAACTATTTGTTGATCTCTTTTGGTGACTTAGTTATTAATCTTATATGCTCATATAGTTTATTCTCAATCTTATGTATCAGAGATATTTAATGTAAATATCTTCCCCAATTCAATGATTTCCTTCTTATCCTAGTAGAATTGATTTTGTTAGTTCAAATTCTTTTTAGCTTCTCACAATGGAAACTTATATTTTATCATCATCTCTATTCCATGCTTGGCCATTAATTCCCTTCTTAACCATATCTGTGAAATATACCTCACCAGGTTCTCTTCCATGTTTTTTTTAGATAGCGTGATCTTTGATATTCAGGTTGTGCCAACATTTTGAGCTTATTGTAAAATGCATTGTCAAGATGTTAGTCTAAACTTAATTTCTGCAAAATTTCATACCTGTTTATCCAGCAGTGTTTGTTGAAAAAAAGAATTTTTCCTCGAGGAATTCTTGTTCTCAGGCTTATCTAATATTACTTTATTGAGTTTCAACTTTTATGATTCTTCCTTATCCATTATATTGTATAAATTTACTCTTCTATTTCTAAAAGCAGTCATCAGTTAGTTTTCATTACTGTTTTTTAGTATGGCTTGAAATCTGGAAGACCTGCTTCCCAAATTATGATTTGCAAAACTCTGTCCTCTTTGTCTTTTTCATGCTTTTACAAATTCAGTAACCTTTGTTGAGGATGGTGTACTTTACACAAAGGAGCAAATTCTTTTTGGAGGAGAGGAGACGAGAATGTTGTAGGTTCCATTGAAGACTTCTAGGAAGACTATTGCCTTGGGTTTTACACAGAATCAGAAGAGGCTCTAGGAGCTTTCTAGAGTGAAAGATTTTATTTCTTGAAAATTTTCTAGTCAGCCTGATTACTCCTTAGAATACTTCTTCCCTATAAATATAAAAGTAGTCAGCTAGCATTTGCATTTATTTTTGGTTTTTGTTATTGCTAAGGAATACACACACACACACACACACACACACACACACACACATATATATGTATATATATATAAAATCTCATTTGGTGCTCACATTCTTAATTTGACTTGGTCATGATACTTTTGAAACCATTCTGGAGTCAGCCCAAATTAGTTTTATTTATGGGGAATTGAAGCATATACAATAAAAATTGATGTATAGCTCCAAACAGAGTTAGGATTAGGGTTAGTTATTGAGTGCAAAACTTTAAAGTATGGGAAGAGGGAAGGACAGGACTCTTGGTTCAAGAACATGTGAAGAGATTATTTTCCAACGGAGAGATAACCTTCAACTTGCAATATAAGATCTGATAATTCCTCTTCATTTGTCTTCATTTGGTTTCATACTTTCAATTCACTTATGAGACTGATGAAAGTGTCTTAAGAATGTTTTTAATAGCTCACCTTAAAAATATCATTGTTTATTCTATGCAAAACAAGCTAGGTGAAATCTTTTTGTGTTCTCTTCAATAATGACAGGAAACAGTCTTTCCAGAATATATTGCACATGTTGGTAATTAATAGGGAGCATACTGGTGAGGTTTTGAATGATGATATCAGAGCATGTAGCTCCTCAAGATTACCTTTAGAATTCTAACAGAAAAAAAAAATAAACTAGCCAGTTACTTTTTAGGGAGCTAGTCTGCCAATTTTAATGGAATTTGAGGGAACTAATTTTGAAGGGAGTGCTATGCTAGTTTGTCTTTATATTTCTTCCCTGTCCCTCTCACATTTACAGATGTCCCTTATTCCTCTGGAGGATTGTTAACAGTTATTTTTCAGGTTCATCCAAAACAACATTAATAGAAATGGAATGAAGGACTTACCTTAGATATCAAACCAAAAAGTGATCATTTAGTTGCAATAACTAGGTGATGATTTTATGGTGGATTTATTACATTTCCTGCTCTATTTGACTCAGATCTTCCTGACTGCAGGACTAGTAGTCTATTCACCAGATCACCTAGCTGCTTCCTTCCTTCTTCTTTGCATACTTGTATACCCTGATTATATAAGATAGTTTCCCAGGATTTCTAATTCCTGCACACTATATTCCTCCTCTTCCCCTTTTTCCTTGCTTTTCTTAAATGTAATATTTTCTCTCTTAGCCTTTGTCTGATTGGACTCCCTGTATGACTCTTGATGTTTTTAAGATTCAGAAGTGACACATATGTCATCTCTCTATATTAGAATGCAAGTAGCTTATCCTTGTTTAGTCCCTTGTCATTGTTTATCTTTGCTCCTGTATTTGATCTTCAAAATTTCAGTGCAGTTTAAAGGCCCTCTCTTTCATTAAATGTCCATTCTCCCTCTTCCATTCTCAATATTCCCTCCTTCCCTAGAACATCATATTCTATCTTCTTTGGTCAGGCATGCTTGGCAGTAAGCTGATATTCTTTTCCTTCCAAAATATTGTATACTAAATTTCTGGCTCCTTTATGGAGGTGGCTCCCAAAATAAGTGTGATCTTTATTGTGGCTCCTGAGTACTTGAATTCTTTCTTTCTGGCTCCTTGAAATATTTTTTTCCATGATCTCAAAACATAGTAATTGGGATACGATAGTTCTGAGAATTTTCATTTGAGAATTTCTTCCAGGAAATGGCCAATTGGTTCTTTCTACCTCTACTTTGACCTTTGGTTTTAAGAGATCCATTGAGTTTTAATTTACAATTCCTTGAAATGTCATGTCTAGAGGCAGAACCAAGATGGCAGAGTAAATGCATGAACTAGCCTCTCCCAAATTTCCCTCCCAACAATGTTAAAACAACAACTCAAAATGGATTCTGGAGGGGTAGAACCAGCAAAAGGACAGGATGAAACAATTTTACTCCCCAAGATAGCTTTGAATGTTGGAAGAAAATGTTTATCTCCCTGGGATGAGAATGGAGTGCAGTCTTTTCATGACACAGGTCATGGTAATAAATCAGCAACAGGTCTTAGGAGTGATTAAATTGACAGTAGAAGGTTCATGAGATGGTAAGGGGGTCAGAGAACTTGTAAGAAGAAGATTGCAGATGACTGTTTACTGGCACTGAGTGCAAAACTCTGTTGCATTGCCCACATGCAGTTCTTTGTCACAGATCTGGGATCAGGTAAAGTATGGCTGAAGGAGATGATGAGCAATGGCCACATTTTCAGCATAAATGAGAGTGCTAGTGTTCACTCACAGACTTAAGTACAGACCAGGAGAACAGTGACCACACCTCCCCTTAAATCTCTCCATCTGGGAAGAACTGAAAACTAATAGAATCTGAGAACTAGCTCTGAAAACAGCTAAAAAACCCAAAACTTGGGAGAATTTTCCCCACCCTGGCTCCCCAGAAGCATAGAAAATTAATGTGGTGACAAGAAAGACCAAAACACAAACTCTTGAGAAACCAGTGTCAATAAAGCTATGTGCAAAGAACCAAGAGGAAGAATGTGGATTTGTGGGAGGCCCAAAAAGAATTCCTGGACGAACTCTAAATGGAGTTTCAAAATCAAATAAAAAAGCAGAGGAAAAATTGGGAAAATAAAATGGAGGAATTGAAAAAAAGACATAAAAATATTCACAAGTTTGCAAAAGAGACCCAGAAATGTTGAAAAAAAAATACATTAAAAAACCCAAAATAGTCCAAATGGCAAAAGAGGCAGAAAAATTCACTGAAGAGATAGAGTCCTTAGAAAAGCAAAATTGGCCAAGTGGGAAAGCAAAAAGACATGCAAAAATTCACTGAAGAAAAGAACTCTTTAGCAAGTAGAACTGGCCAAATGGAAAAAAGAATATAAAGAAAATAATTAAAAAAAAATTAGAATTGTGTACATGGAAGTTGGTGACTCCATGAGACAAGAAGGGACAACAATAGTCCTTTCTCCCCCAAGTCTAAAGAATGAGAAAACAGTAGAGAATGTGAAATATCTCATTGGAAAATCAACTGACCTGGAAAATAGATTAAAGAGGGATAATTTAAAAATTATTAGAACTAGCTGAAAGACATAATACAAAAACAGTCTAGACATCACATTTCAAGAAATTATATTCTGATATACTAGTACCAGAATGTAAAATAGAAATGGAAATAATCCACTGATCACCTCCTAAAAGAGATGCCCAACGAAAAACAATAGTCAAATTCCAGAGATCTCAGGTCAGATACAAAAATATTGCAAGCAGCTAGAAACAAATCAAATATTTCAGAGCTATAGTCAAGATAACACAAGATTTAGCAGCTTCTACATTAAAGAATCAGAGGGCTTGGAATTTGATATTCCAACTAGGATTACAAATAAGAATCATCTAACCAGCAAAACTGAGTATAATCCTTCAGGGAAAAACACGTATTTAATGAAATAGAGAACTTTTAAACATTCTTGAAGTAAAGACCAGAGTTGAATAGACAATTTGACTTTAAGGTACAAGATTCAAGAGAAGCTTAACAAAGCAAATAGGAAAGATAAATCATAAGCAATTCAGTGAGGTTAAATGTGTTTACATTCCCATGTGGGGAAATAATATTTGTAACTCCTGAGAACTTTATCACTATTAGGATAGTAAGAATGAGTATATATGGTCAGAGGGCATGGACATGATTTGATTATGATGGGATGATATCTCAAAAAAATTAAAATACAAGAAATGGAGATGGCTAGTATGGAATGATATCTTAAAAAATAAAATTAAAGGGTAAAATAAGAATTCAGTGGGAGAAGGGACAAAGAGAGGAGGAATGGGATATTGTCTCACATAAGAGAGAGAAGAACTTTTACAATGGAAGGGAAAATGGGGAAAGGGTGGCTTACAATGTAATAACTATACTCTCATTAGAATAGACTCAAAGAGGGAACACACATTCAGTAACGCTAAAGAGAAGTAAAAAGGGAAGAGCATTAGAGAAGGGGTTGCTGAGAGACAGGAGGGGAAGTTGAGAGAGGTAGTGTTTAAATGTGAAACAATTTTGAGTAGGAACAGTGTAAGAGGAGAAAGATATTGGGAGGTGATAAATGGGAGAGTGACAGAGGGAAATACGTATTAATGATAACTGAAAATATTTCTAAATGGTATTTTTTTCAATTACATGTAAAGCCAAATTTTAACATTCATTTTACTTTTTTTTTTTACAATTTAAATATATTTATTTATTTTTAGTTTTCAACATTCATTTCCACAAGATTTTGAGTTCTAAATTTTCTCCCCATTTCTCCCTTCCCCCATTCCAAGATACAATGCATTTTAATAACCCATTCTCCCAGTCTGCCCTCCCTTTTTTCATCCACCCCCCACTTTATCTCCATCCCCTTTACTTTCTTGAAAGGCAAGACAGATTTCTATACTCCATGGACTGTCAATCTTATTTCCCAGGTGTGTAAAAATAATTTTTTTTTAACAATTTGTTTTTAGAACTTTGAGTTCCAAATTCTATCCCTTCTTCTTTTGCCACTTACTCCCATTGAATAGGCAAGAAATTCAACATAGGTTATACACATGTAGTTATGCAAAACACCTCCATAATGGTTATGCTGTGAAAGACTAATTGTATTTCCCTCCATCCTCTCCTGCCGACCCCCAATTATTCTATTTCCTGCTTTGACGCTGTCTCTTTTCTAAAGTGTTTGCTTTTGTCTACTATCTTTCCAATCTATCCTCCCTTCTATCACCCCCTTTTATTTCCTTCCCCTTACTTTTCTGCAGGGTAAGATAACCAATTGAGTGTGTATGTTATTACCTTCTTAAGCCAAATCTGATGACAGTAAGGTTCACTCATTTCCAAATTTTTTCCTCCTTCCTTTCATTTTTCTTTCCTTTACCCTAAAAAGTTAAGCATTTAAAAACAATATTTAATCCTCCCCCAATTATATGTTAAAATAATTTTTAACATTTTGAATTTTAAAAAAGTTTTGAGGTCCAAATTCAAAACCTCCCTCTATTTCCCCCCACCCCACTCCCTGAGATGGCAAGGATCCCATTATAGGTCTTACATTTTCAATTATGAAACACATTTCCATGTTAGTAATTTTGTACAGGAAGACTTTTACAAAAGGATCCCCATCAAGTGGGGAATGACTGAATAAATTGTCTATGATCATGATGATATACTATTGTTGTATAAGAAAGTATTTTGCACAAAGAAAAAGAGATAGCAAGTGAGAAGCAGCTTGCTTCAGTCTGTATTTAGAAAATATCAGTTATTTCTCTGGAGGTTCATAGCACACTTTAATGTGAGTCTTTTGGGACTGTCTTGGATCATTATATTGGTGAGACTAGCTAAGCCATTTACAATTCTTCAGCATGCAGTATTGCCATCACAGTGTACAGCATTCTCCTGGTTCTGCTCACTCCGTTTTGAATCTGTTTGTTTAAATCATTCCAGGTTTTTTTTTCTGAAATGCTCCTGCTTGTCATTTATTAGAGCATATTAGTATTCCATTACATTCACATACCTCAACTTGTTTAACCATTCCCCAGTTGATAAGCATCCCTTCAATTTCTGCTTTTTTGCCTCCACAAAAGAGCTACTATATGTATTCTTGCAAATGTACATCCTTTTCCTTTTTTATGAATTGAGAAAAATTTTTCATAGCATCTTTCTTTGATCAAAGTCGCATTTCTCAAATATGTAGAATTTAAGAATACAGGCCATTCACCAACTGATAAATGGTAAAAATATGAATGGATAATTTTTAGATGAGGAAATCAATGTTATCTACCATCATAAAAATACTCTAAATTACTACTAATTAGAGAAATTCAAATTAAAGCAACTCTGAAGTACCACTTCATACCTATCAGATTGGCTGATATGACAGAAAAAAATGACATGTTGCATGGGATGGGGGAAAATTAGGATACTAATACACTGTTGGTAGAGTTGTGAACTGTTTGAGCTATTCTGGAGAGTCATTTAGAACAATACCCAAAGAGCTATAAAGCTGTGCATATCCTTTGACCTAGGAACACCACTACTAGGTCTGTTTCCCAAAATAATTTAAAAAAAGAAAGAGACCTACATGTATAAAATATTTTAGCAGCTCTTTTTGAGGAGGCAAAGAATTTGAAACTGCAAGTGTGTCAATCATTTGGGGAATGGGTGAACAAGTTGTGTGTGATTATGATAAGATACTACAGTGCTATAAAAAATGATGAGCAGGATGCCTTCAGAGAAACCTGGAACAATTTACATGATCTGATGCAAAGTGAAATGAGCAGAATCAGCAGAACAGTGTACAAGTGCTAAGAATCTTGCTTGAATTTCTACCTAAGTTGTGTTTTTCTGCTTGTTAGATATTTTTGAGTAATTTTCTTCTGGATTTATGTGTTCCATGCCACCATTAGTACTCTTTAAAGTGGGATTCTTTTTCTGCTTGCTCATTATAGCAACCTACTTTCTGACTTTGAAGTTCATCTTAGAACTAGGCTCTTTGGCACTTCTAAAGAGAAGGTCTGGGCTGATTGTGTTTTTTCCTTTCTTGGGATATTAAATGTTGCATTACTCCCAGGCCTTATGGACAGGGTGGTGCATGAAGACTACAAGATTTCAGTTCTTCAAACAGTTTCTCCACCCTTGCCTGGGCTCTGCAAGTTCTTGACTTGGATTTGGTTCTGAGCACAAGGAGATTGCTTTTACGCACAGCTAGGAAGCTTTGTTGGTTCAGAGTTGCAGAATTGCAATTTTTTCTCTGTTCTGGATTTTTGCCCCAGTTATTCTTCTGCAAGCTAGGCTTAGGTAGTAAAACTGAGACTTCTCTCTTATGAGACCTCTCAGACTATGATCTGAACCACATGGTTACTGGAACTTCTGAACTTCCTTATTTCTTGATTTATCTATTAAGGTTTCCCTATCTGGAATGCCACTCATACATACAAGTCCCCTCCTCAGTTCAGTCTTATCTGTGACTCAGTATTAAGTAGAATGTGAGAAAGCTGTGAGTTCAATTCTTTCTCTGTTTCAGTACCCTGGTAAGCATTTAGGGGTGACTTGGTACAGGTCTCAGACCTCCTTTTGCTCTCATGCATAGTCTTTCCCTGGGTGCTAGATTGCTCACCTGATCCAATTCTGTCCTCAGTGTCTATAGATCTCCTTGTCTACATCCCTATTCTGAGGTGGTTTGGACAAATAATTCACTCTGACTTTTTCTGGATTTTCCCATCAGGACTTGTTTTAATGCATTTCCTAGAATTGTTTGGAGGAGCTTGTAGATGGAAACTTGATATAGTTATTCCTACTACCTTGCTATCTTGGGTATCTTACCTAGCATTTCTGGAATTATTTATGTAATAGTTGGGATAAGATGCATTGTTGCTTTTCACTTGTATTTATTAGAAGGCATCCATTGGGGCTGAGGGAGGCTATTACATCTCCTTAATCTTGAAAACTTCAGTAATGGAGAGATTATTTTCTGGGCTTCCATGGTTATGCATTTTGTAATCTAGATAGAATTTA
>JAQQSK010000251.1:0-26966 GCA_028658325.1 Potorous gilbertii
CAAATGGGGAGAAAATTTTGGAACCCAAAATCTTGTGAAAATGAATGTAAAAAGTTAAATAAATTTATTTAAAATAAAAAAAAATTAGCTGTCATTTAAGATAGATGTCATATCTGCTGGTGGAGCTGTAAAGTGGTCCAAACATTCTGGAAAATAATTTGGAACTATGCCCAAAGGGCTATAAAACTGTACATACCCTGTGACCCAGCAATACCACTATTAGAGATCAGAGAAAAAATCCCCAAGAGATCAGAGAAGGAAAAGGACCTATCTGTACAAAAATATTTAGAGCAACTCCTTTTGTAATGGCAAAGAACTGGAAGTTAAGGGGGTACCCATCAATTAGGGAAAAACTGAACAAGTTGTAGTATAGGCTTGTGATGGAATACTACTGTGATATGAGAAACAAACAGGATGCTTTCTAAAAAACTGGAAAGACTTACATGAACGAATACAATCTGAAATAAGCTGAACTAGAACACAGTACACAGTAAACACTAATACTGTAATGATGACCAACTGTAAAAGACTTAGCTAAGTAAAAGCTTAGATTCAAGACATTTCCAAAGTACCCATGATGAAAAATATTGCCCATCTCCAGAGAGAGAACCGAAGCAGTTTTCTTCCTTTCCTTTTCTTGCTTTCTACTTGTAATCTGACTAATTATGTTTAATGATTTCATATGTATAGTGGGTATGTTTCTTGCCTTCTCAGGACAGGGGAGAGGTGGAGAAAGGGAAAAAATTTGAAACAGAAAATAAATACACTTTTCTTTATTTAAAAAGAGATCTCACAGAATAACAGACTATTGGGGCTAGAAAGGAGTAAAGAGCACTTAATTCAACCTCCTTTACAGATGGGAAAATTGAGGCCCTAAGTTTGCTATAGAGGGACTGACTTCATCTTGAGGTATGGTCAATGGATTTAGCACTGACTGATGCTGGTTCAATGAGAACACTATGGAAAAATTCAGCTCATCTCTTCAGGATAATGTCCTTATCACTAATCAATGTGGCTCCATCAGCATGAGTAGATGAGATGTACCATATGTCTTTGGCCCATAAAAAGCCCTCAGGTCATCATAAAAGTGCTTTGGATTGTTATCACCAGCATAAAACCACATTTCATCTACTTTCTTATTGAGTCAAACATCCTCTATGTCTCTAAGCTTTGCTTTACTTTTGATGGAGTTAAATGCTACCTTCCTAGAGACAAATGAACTATCCTGCTGGTGAACCCTGTAGAGTTCTCATTTTTCATCTAGCAGCTTCTGAATCTCCCCATCATTTTCATCAAACGAGTTGATGTCTATGAGTGTTCTGGCCCTGATGAGTAAATGCAATGCTGTATACCAAATCTCTGAAAGCTGCCCACTCCCTTTCTGCTTCACTGCTGCCAAGTCTATGTTGGCTCAGCTTTCCCTCCAAATGAGCAACAAACCACTCAAACTCAGAGAAGCACTCTAATCTATTAATGTTAATAAGTCTTCTGGTAGTCATCTTAGCTTAGGTCTGCAGCTTTTGTTACATTTAGCTTGGAGAGGCTAAGTCTATAGTAAGTCCAGGACTCTGAGGCACACACTGTCTTGTCACTCTCACATCCTGTCTCTTCTCCTTGCAGAGTCTATTAAATGACAACGTTTACTGAGAGGGTGCACCCACGAGGTTTAATTGCACTTTAGGTAAACAGAAAACAATGTTAGTGATGAGATCATGAGATGCTCAAGTCTTAGGTAGTAATTGCTGTTTCTGACTGCATTCCTGTCATGTCTCATAGTCTGTGCCTGTCTGCTTTTAGCACATCAAAGATGAGGGTTCTCCATGTCTTTATAAATTTTTCTTTGACCTCAGCAGGGTTCATTATGGTGGGAGTGTACATACCGATGATAATAGCATGGCACTTTCCTACAATGGCAATCACAATATCACAAGCCTGTCATTCACTCCTTTGGGGAAGCACACAAGGTTGCTGACTAGATTGGTCTTGATTGCAAAACCTATGCCAGTTTTACGGGGCATCCCTTCATTGTGGCCACTCCAGAAAAAACATGCAGACAGTTCAGATTTTGGTAAAATGGCCATCACTTGCCAATCTTGTTTCACTCAGAGCTACAATTTGGATGCAATACTGCTGCATTCTCTCGTAACAAAAGTTGTTCATCTCCTAGGTCTAATGGATTTTGTGTTACCCATAAGGACACAGACATGCCATACACTGATGTTAGTGAATGCAATCATCAAGCTAAGACTTGAAGGAAGGCAGGGAAACCAGAAAGTGGAAATGAGGAATAAGAAAGTTTCCAGCATGGGGACAAGCAGTGAAAATGCTTAGATTCTGGAAATATGTAAATTAAGAAAAAAACTGACAATTATAGGTAATCAAGGAAGAAGGCTCAGCAAAACCTCTGAAAGTTTATGAAGCAGTATGATCAGCAAGTTGAAATCAAAAAAGCAACACCACAGAGGTCTTAGTCAATAAGGTAAGTGTAAATTACTTTTAAAAGTGACTTAGAAAATTTAGGTAAAAGGGTAAAAAATGATGGTGACTAGACATAGACTGAAGCATCAAAAAAGGGTAAAAATTTCTAGGAAGCCACAAGCTCAGAATTTTCTGTTCAATGTTCCCTCTCCATCTAAGAAAAATGATCCACCTGTACTAAAATGATTAAAGGAGTTAAAACTTGTGTCCCAATTTTCAGTTCCTATTGATTTGTGTTTCCCTAAGGATACAATTCTGGGTAATATCCCAAAACACAGAAGCTAAGTCATAAATTAAGTAATTTTTGCACCTTTACTACAAAGGACAGTTTTCACTCAAACTAAATCCTCCCCTCTCTTTTCAGAATTGTCATCTGAGGTTAATCCCACTAGAAAATAGTTCAAGTCAATAATCCTTAAAAGAACTTCATAGCAATACAGGGACTTAAAAAAGATTCCCAATGATCTTTTAAGGCAAAATGCCTTCCACAACCAGAGAAAGGACTGGAACTCAACTGCAGATTGTAGCAGACCATTCTTTTTTGTGTATTACGTTTTGGTTTGTTATATGATTTCTCCCATTCATTTTAATTCCTCTACATAGCATGACTATAGTGAAAATGTATTTAATAGAAATGTATGTGTAGAACCTATATAAAATTGTATGCTGTCTCGGAGAGGAAGGGGGAAAAAATCTAAGTTATATGGTAGTGATTGTAGAACACTGGAAATAAGTAAAATTAATTAAAAAATACTTAAAAGATTATGGTTAGATTTCATAACAATAAAATAAGGAGTCCAAAATGGACATGAAACTAATAAAAGCTTATAATAGAAGTATAAACATAAGCTAAACAATGAATTTGCTAAAAGACCTAGGATCTTAAGAATTTCACAGACATTAAATGGAATGTTTGCTTTGACTTACATACTTTAAATTAACATCTTTCAAAGTCCTCTCTTTTTTAACTACTTGAAGACTTTATTCCTATCCCTAATTCCTGAAAATATTGAAAGATTTAATGATATCTTCATATTTCTTTGAATTTTGAGGATTCTGTTCTTTAACATTCACAAGATCTAGTATTTTAAACATAAATGAGCTATCTTGTCTTTTACCAAAACTTGTTTACAATTCTATTCATATTCTACAAAAAAAGAAAATTATTTTTCTTCCATGAGTACTGATTAAAAGTAAACAGTGGAAATAAGATTCTGGGAAGATAGTAGGTCAGAAAATCTAAGCTCTCCAGATTTCCCCTACAAACAAGGAACTGACACAAAGGAATTAGATTGGAGAAGGCTAGTATTCTAGAAGCCTACCCTCTTCGGGAATGGGTTAAAAAAGGAATGTCACACAGATACATAGAAAGGAATAAAAATTTTCTAAATTCAAAAAGAAATAAAAAACTAAGGGGACAAGGAGGGGGGAGAGGATAAAGCAGAGATTTTTACTGAGAATCCTACTTAGATCTGAGTTAAAGAGAGAACAATATATAATTAGAAGGGAATAAAAGTCTTCTAAAATTTATAAAGAAAAGGGTGAGGGAATAGAATGAGAGGGTATAGAAGGGTGCCCAGATGAATGGGATAAAAAAGGAAAAACATGTTTTGGAAGGCTATAAAAGTCTAAATTCAGATAGAAACAAGAGGGGTAAGGGGGAAAGGGCAGAGGGAGAGGACAGGGAGGGATCTTTGGAGACGGTTAGGCTAAGTTATAGGAGGGCAAGGTAACAGGTAGAAGTGAAGTAGAAGAGTCAGGAGGGATAGGAAGAGATACACACAAACAAAATAATAATCAGGAATAGAATTTATTAGGGAAAAAAGCAGGGGTAGTAACATGATCTCAGATTAAGTTAAAACTAAAATAGATTTAATCAAAAGAGGTAAGTAGAGAAACTATACTATATGTCAGTCATATTAATCAATATTATTTTAGACTATTTAAGTTATCTAGACAGTGTAAGGTTAGAATACTGCTATGATATAGAAAATGAGTAAGTTAGTAGACTCAGAAAATATGGAAAGACTTGGCCTTATGAAGATGTTATCCACCCTGAAGAAACAGAGGTCAAACAAGTATAGTATGGTCTTATATAGATGAACATGAATGTATGTGTCTATATATGAGTATGATTATAGATATCTCAGTATATGTATAAATGTGTGGGGTGTGTGTGGGATGTGTGTGTGTGCATGCGTGCCTGTGTCCCCACACTTACCTGTGGTCCTCTGGGGAGGGGGAATAGGAGGATGAAAAAAAGAACAAGTAAAAAGTACACAGCAAAGAGCAAAAGAAAACTTACAATGAAGCAAAGAAAAGATGGACAGCTCTAAACACAATGTCTAGTATTTAATACATAGATTTTCTTGCAATGGAAATTTATTGTACACTTTGAATCCTCTCTTACATTTGCTGTGCATATGGCAATGCTTTTTTTCTTTTCTTATTTTGTATTTAAGTTCATGACATTTCTTTTTTTATTGTATACATAAGTTTTAGTATTTCCTGCAGTCAGGAGGAGTTCAAATGTGACCTCAGATACTTGACACTTACTAGCTTTGTGACCCTGGGCAAGTCCCTTAACCCCAAATGTCTCACCAAAAAAAAAAAAAAGAAAAAGAAAAACAAGAAAAAACACAGTGATCACTATTTTATAGTTCACAAATGCTTTGTAAGCCCAAACAAGTGTCATTTTCTCAGTTCTTCAATTTAACACTCACTTAAGAGTGAGAAATACTATCTTTTCTTACCTACCTTCTAACAAAAAAGTAAAGATAAATGTAATTAGATGTTATGACACACTTCAAACACAATGGAAGAAAAATTTAAATACAAAATAGTTAAAATACTAATGATAATTTTATATATCATATGACTCTAAAGCTGAGGTTGTGATGTATCAATCATCTAGAAGTTTGTCTCCCAAAATGATATCAAAAAATTACTCTACTTCTTCAGTCAAATGAACTAAAGAACAGGAACTATTCTATTTTCACAAGTAACTTAGTTTTCTTCCACACCAACTAAGTAGATGAGCTTAGTTAATGAATTGAACTACAAATTTGATTTTAGTGGGAGAAAAAAAGTTGGGTCTCTTTTTTTCTCTGATGCACTTATAAGTACATCTTTCAATGACTATTCCAAACTGTCGCGGGAGTAACAAGTTTCACAGTTAAAATAATAGTACTCATACCTCACTAGGTTTAAAGCAAATTTTATTATCCAAAAACATGGCTTATAAAACAATTTGGTATTACTAAAACTATTTTCAGTAAGCAATGATAAAACTTTATGTAATCACAACCTTTCAGATGTAAAACTATGCATATAGTTTGTGAAAGAAAAAAAAAATACTAGGCAAAATTAATTTTTGTCCATAATTTGGCTTACCAGATTCATCTATATCAGCATCTTCATCCCATTCCTGAAAAGCTCGACTTTCATCTTTTCTATTTTTCACCCATTCCTCATCAGGTTCAGTATCAAGTTCAGTTGCTGGACCATTATACCAATCACCTGCTCAACGAAAGGAAAGAAAAGGAAAAAAGATAAATGCAGACCAAATCTTCTTACAAGAAATCCCATTACAACAAACATCACTGCATAATGAAAAAATTTTGAAGAGATTTCTGCCTTACAGAATGGCCCATCAATTTCAAGGAATACATCAAAATTCCAGTTCCACAAATGATTTGGATACCTCATTGAAGCTCACTGTAATAGGATCTGACCTTTAGGCACTTTGATATGGTCAACGTGAAATGTTAGTACAAGAAAAAACTAACTGATAAAGTGTTTAGGGTATACCCCTGTTCCTTTTGAAGGTTTGCAAATTTCTAATAAATATGAAAACACATACTTGGCTACATTCTTTTATTTTTGAAGAGTTTGGACTTTTTTTTGGTTTGTTCTACCTTGAAAAAGTAGAACAGCTATAATCGCATTTCCAATGTGTAACCTTATCAATATAGCAAGAATTCACATGCAATCTTGTAAGTCAATGAAAGTGACCTAACCCCTGACCCCTACTGGTGAAAACTGTGGCTGCATACTGGCCATGGCAGTATAGACCAATATGCTGGTGTTGATACACAAAGGCAGGAGTTTCTGGTCTGCAGTGAATTAATTGATCAGGAAAACAGAAGTAGGTGGGTACAGAAGTCAAAGGGGAAGATAAAAGGAAAAGCTAAAGTTCTAGCAGAACATACCTGCAATTACTATCTTAAAACAAGCATAAGTCTACCATGTAATTTAGTTTTCTGAACTATTTTAATATTACATACATCCAAGATGACCAATGTGCTTGGAGGACCAAATAAAACTATTACCTCTTACATAAAATTTTTGATTAAGCTAATTCAAACAAAGCAAAAATGTATGTCACACAGGAATTAACTATCTTTATGTTTGCTCTATGTTTAAGGAGACATGTGTGTTGTGTGTGTAGTGGCTCAAATAACTTAAAATATTAAAACTTTATAGAAATCTTGTATCATATGGAATCTAATTTGTCTGTGACACTACTTAAACATTTCAAAAGATCTATATAAGGACAAAAAAGTGTCCACTGTGTTTATCTTTTCTGACCCATCATTCATTATTTTATTACCTTGTCCCCAAAAAAATAAAGTTAATCAAGAAAGCTGTAGCCAAAGATATTCACATATCAACCTAAATAATTTACAACAAACATCCAAAAGAATGACTACGTAGTATATTTATAAAATGCCCCAAACTGTTTCTTTTTGGTCACTGAATATAGAATATCTAAGATTTTTTTAAAGTGAACTAGATAAAAGTTTACAATACAAAATGTTATCAAAAATGTAAGTGGGTTATGTATATGTTCACATATACTCAACTGGGTAGGAAAACACATTTTCATTGTTAATTTTCACAACTACATAGTAAGCCAAATGGTTATAAAATTTACAAATGGGGAATCTAAAGCTAAAGAACACTCACCTAGAAAAGCAATATTTAAATTACTTTTAAGTCAAAGAGAAAAATGTGGTCCATAACATGCCTCATTTTATCTTATGTCTGTACGGAGTCGTCATGAAAAGACCAAACTTTCAATAATGTATTGATGCAAAAGGCATTGTTATCATGAAAATTTTAATTCCAAATTAAATGCTTCACAAGAAAAATGATGCATCAACATAACCAATGACATTCAAAAGAGCAAAAATACTTGGCAAAATCATTTTGGAATACCACTAACTTCTATGCCAAGCTTCCCTATCTTGTCTTAATTTAACAGAATTTTCATTTTAAATCAATATTCAACTTCTTACAATTATTTTAAGCTTCTACTAGTCTATTTTAATTTTTACTTAATTTTAAAATAATTGGAAAAATATTTCTATTTTATGAAATTAGTATGTTAGATGGAGCTTTTCTAATTTACATTTTTTAACTTAGATACATTTTCTCTCTAAATAAACAGCTTCAGAAAATATTTTTATAAAAATAAAGTTATCACTTACCTCTAGCCCAATGAACAGGGTAAAGATGCTTCCAAAGAGATCCAGTTTTAGTCAGCTGAGACCATTTAGTGTTAACTTGACTGCATCTACACAACTCTTGAGGATTAAGATAACTGAAAATTGTCAGCATTACTTCAGGAGGAAGATGGGTAATATTTGTGGAGTAATCTGTCACTTCAGTTTCTGGAAGAAGAAAGGAAAATTACAACCATAACACTAATGCCTATAAGAAATGAAAAGCAAAAAACACAATAATATAATTCTACATATAAAAACCAATGCCTGAAGTTGGATTCCTCCTGCTTGCAAGGCGTACAAATGAAACAATATACATTAGAGGTACCATGAGAATGCTTAACTTGCTAAAGACCCATAAGGTCAAACTACTATGACATAAGTAATACTTATTAATAGGATGCACAACTACAAAGAAACTGAGTTAACTTCCTTTTACAAAGGCATCAGAGAAAACAATCTTCACTTTGTGTCACAGACAGTAGTATCATTTGAAAAAGGAGCTAGACAGGTTGTACAGCTTTAAAGGCAGACAAGCCTTTATTAAAACAAACATGTGTGAAGTGTGCCAAATTATGAAATTCAAAGACTGAATCCCTCTATTTATTAGATGTTTAACTAGATTCTGTCATTAACAATTACTTTTCAAAAATTAAACAAGCTAAAATCATATCCATATATTCTGTTCTTTGTATAGAATCTTACATATCATGTTCTGCCAAGTCACTATTTCTCAATGTCAATGTAACATGAACATTTTCACGTATCAAGCCTATAATTTTAATAGCTGAGTTTCTCAAGAAGGCTGAAAAATATATGAAATGAAACATAAAATATAAAAACTTCTTATACATTATATCAAGAAATGACTACATTCTATAACTGACTAGATTCACAAAATAACCTAAAGGCTAAAAGGAGGGATAGAGAGAAGGGACAGGGAGGGAAGGAAGGAAGGAAGGAAGGAAGGAAGCAAAAATATCTCAAACAATGCAACTAGCATTTTCTTTAAAGGAGTGGCAAATAAAACACCAGGTCTGATGCTTTTAAATCACATGTAATAATTACAATAAAACATGACACAACTGGCATATAGACATAAGCCTGTGTTTCCCAGTAAAGAATCCCAGTGAAGAAGTTTTATAGATTTAATGATAACCCACACAGTTTTGTTTCAAATTATAGAGTCCCTAAGTTTTTCATTTAATAAAAAAGTGAGCAAAGGGAACAAATTTCTTCAAGCATCATTTCAGAACTTTTCAACAGCATTACCACAACTAAATTTTCGGTCTTGGTCCACTGAAATGTAGTAACAAATATTTCATAAAAGATTAATAAATAACAGATTGGCAGCTGAAAATTAAAGGCAAAATCTATAAGACTATGCATGGTTTTTATTTTTTAATTGCTTTCTCGGAGAACCCTATGTAGATAAATTCACCGGACTCAGAGGAAAGACAACGAGAGGGTCACAGGAATGAACAATACATCCATTATTATAGATATACAGTCTAATCTCCTAATTTTGCAGATAAAGAAACTAATGTAAAAAAACTTCTCTAGTAAGTGGCAGAATTAGGAATTGATTCCTGATAATTTTTATTTATTCTGTGTATATGGGGAAGACAGATATACACACAAATGTACATTTATAATGTATGTGTATCCATTCCTCCACATAAACAGAATATGAATATACATATATATATATATATATATATATATATATACACACACATAGTAAATATAAGTAGATAGATGTGTGTATATGTACGTGTGTGTATATATATATACACACACTGGTCGGTGGTTGGTTTATGTCCTTCCTTCTTGAAGAGGACTAAAATGACATCACCATGATAAACTCAAGTGTCAATGTATCCAACTGCAGCTGATCAGATCAACACAAGCTCAGAATGCTCTACCACAGGTTGGGCACAGACAGTCCGTGTGAAATACACATATACACATGTGTGTGTGCATATATGTGTGTGTGTGTGTGTGTGTGCGTGTGTGTGTGTTTGTATAAATATATATACACATCTATCTACATATAGGTATGTGTCTCCATATATCCTATCATGTCCTCCATTAGAAGAAAGTAAGCTCTTTGTGAGTAAGGACTTAATCATCCATCATATTTGTATCTCTAGCATATAGCAAAGTATCTGGCACTCAGCTAATGCTTGCTGACCGATTTATAAATGTATTGTCATCAAAACAAACAAGAAGGTAAAGCACTTTGTATGCTGGGAACATAAAAAGAAAAAATACTTCAGTGATATGTATATACTAGAGTAATAAACATAAATTTAATTCCAAAAAAAAACATAGGTAGATTTCCCTTAATTTCACTCTTCCCAGATTTATCTCTCACTCTCTTTTACATATATATAAAAATTCCCAGGTCATCTATGTCTTTAGCAAGTAAAATTAAATGCCTTTATTTAGAATGCAAATACTTAAAAGTTTAGAATAAGGAGTTTAAATCAAATTTATACTTTAAAATAATTACTTCAGTTCTAAACTATAATACAAAGTTTCATTTCTAAAATTCCTACCCCCCAAAAAAAATCTACATTTCATTTTAACAATCTGAAGTATTTTTGCACTATGATGGTAAATGGTGAACTATGTAAGTCTTACCTTTATCTGACTTTTCATCCACAGAATACTTGAAAAACTTCTGTCTCTCTTCAGCTTGATTCCAGAGACTAAGCCCTCGAAGAAGTTCTGCAGTGTCCTTGTGAGAACAATGTTGTGCAATCACTTTCTTTTTAATGTCCTTTAGCTCTTCATAGGTAAAATATTCCATCAACATTGGCTGAAAAACCTAAGTTATTACAAAGTTAGAAAAATAATTTGAAAAGAAATGTCCTAATTTTCAGGTATTTAAAATATTTTTCTACTTTTAAAGGCAACTTCCTTTAGAGTCCTTAAATTCACAAAAATCTTAATATCCAAAATTATAGGACTATATAAAATACTCCTAAAAAGTAGCAACATACTGATCCAATTTTCAATAACAAAGCAATATTTTACACAAGGCATTTTTTTTGCACCAGACAAAGGAAATGCAGTAATTACATTAAATTTACTGCAAACGATATCTGTGGTTTGGTTATTTTAATGTTTACTTACCTGTAAACAAATCAAAATGAGCAACAGTGAATGGAATAGATTAAACTGACTACTACTACACTAAATAAGTCTAAACTTCAAAATAGATTTTAATGTCTTTTTAGTATGCTTCATGGCTCATGAGAATAATGAAAAAGGACTCAATTCTAATTAAAACTATACAACCATTTAACTAGATATTTTAAATGTAGGCCTGTCTAAAGTAAGCAGGACAACCTACATGGCCATCATTAATACTACCAAAAGTCAATCATTAAACATCGCTGTAAATACAAATGAGTATCTACTTCAATGATATAAACCATAGTACAGCTTCCATTTAAGGTTCAAGTGGGTAGCAAATCATTAAGGAATAGGTTCCAAGTTGGGAGAATGAGCTCAAAAATTGCTTCACCAAAATGAGAAGCAATGAATAAACTAATGCTCAACTTAATCTAGTTTGTTGTAGTGATGTTTCCTTGGATTGTTTTTTTTTGAACACTGGAAAAATACTGGAGTTGTAAGATTTATCTTTATTATATAGGTAATATTTTCTATTAAATTGTACTACTTAAAAAAAAATATAACAATAGTAGTGGTAGTAACAGCTAACGCATAAGGGCTTTAAGTTTTGCAAAGAATTTTACATGTATATCTTATTTGATATTCACAGGAGTTGAGTTGTGCTAACAGCAGAAGGTCCTATTAACTGTCCCATTTTTCAAATGAGTAAAATGAGGCAAACAGAGAGATTAATGTCATGCTCAAGGTTACAGAAAGAAATAACGACCTAGAAAAAGATGGGGAGAGAACGGGTGCATACATACTGACTAGGATGGGCAAAGAGAAGGACCACCTCATCAAACTGGAGTAAATAATGCACAAACTGCCTATTTGAAAAGACAACGGGAATGTTGGTCCATACTCACTAAAGATACAAAGAAAGAGGGCATTCACATGGTACACTCTGAACTGCTGGTTCTAAAAGGAACACAATAATCTAAAACTATTCTTTTAGGGAAAGTATGGAAGTGAGGCCAATTTTATATTATTTTCAGGGACCTACAAAAGCTTTGAGTATCAAAACTCATACTGTGCTTTGCTTAAAAGTTCATGAGAACTGCCTATCATAGGGTACAATTAAATGTTCCGTAAATACTTGTCCTGAACTGCACTAATATAAATTCAAAGATCATTAGTGCAAAAACATCATTATGATCCTCTAAACAACTTAGTATGGGTGAGAGAGAAATATATTGGAAGAAGAAAGGGAGAAATGGAATGGGGCAAATTATCTCTCATAGAAGAGGCAAGAAAAGAGGTTTTTCAATGGAGGAGAAAAGGGAGGAGATGAGAGGGGAAAAGTGAAACTTATTCTCTTCACATCTGGCTTAAAAGGAGGGAATAACAAGCTTACTCAATTTGGTACGAAAATCTATCTTACAGTACAGGAAAAGTAGGGGAGAAGGAGATAAGTGAAGAGGGCGATGATACAAGGGAGGGCAAATGGGAGAAGGGGGTAATTAGAAGTAAATACTTTTTGGGGAAGGACAAGGTCTAAAGAGAGAATAGAATAAATGGGGGGCAGGAAAGGATGGAGGGAAATAGAGTTGTCTTACACAACATGACTATCATGGAAGTCTTTTGAAAACTACACATATATAGCCTATATTGAATTGCCTGCCTTCTCAGTGGGGATGGGTAGAGAGGGAGGAACGGAAAGAAGTTGGAACTCCAAGTTTTAGGAACAAATGTTGAGAATTGTTTTTGCATACAACTAGGAAATGAGAAATATAGGTAACCGGGGGTACAGAAATCAATGTAACCCTACAAGAGGAAGGGTGGGTGGGCACACTGAGGGAAGGGGTAATCAGAATGCAAGATGTCATGTAGTAGGGGGAAGGAAGAGATGGGGAGAAAATTTAGAACTCAAAATTTTGTGGAAATGAATGTTGAAAATTAAAAATAAATAAACATTTGAAAATTACACTTCCAAAAAAGACTCTGGTAGTCATTGTAAGGACCCCCCAGCTTTGTGAACCCAGATATTGGTGCTCTTTTGGTTAGGGGATGTATGTAAATCACTCTATTACTCTGTTTACACAACTGGAACCCTATCTATTGGATATGTCAGTCATTCTTGGGTACTCACATCTTTACCTTTACCTTCTATTATTGTGCTTTGCCCAGAACCCAGATTGAAATAGTCCCTTGTCCCTCTCCATGTAAGGCTGGAGGAGGATGAGTTGCCCTAGAGTTGGGATGGTGTGGGCCAGAGATGGAGGTTAGGGACAGGAGCCCCTAGAGCCTGCTGTGCCTGAACCCAGACAGGAGTAGGGAGAGCTTGGAACAAAGCAGTCCCTTCTCCCGTGAGGTGGCAAACGGAGGAGTGGACAGCTGCCTGCATGTGAACCCAGGCAGGAGCCGGGAGTGGTTGGCCCCTGGACCTGCAGGAGGAGAAATCCTGAAGCTCAGAACTTAGCCCCTGAGTTGAGATAGAGACTTTGCAGCAGGGCAGGAGCAATAAGTGTGCTTTCCTGTCACATCTCCTTGTGTCTTCCAGGGGGTAGAGTTGTCAGCGGTGAGATGGGGAAAAGTGCCCTACTCCCCAGGCACCTACCCTATTTGCTTTGTCACCCAGCTGCCCCTCAGGACTTGGAAGTGGGGGCTAGAGCAATATTAAGACTTGGACTCTTTTGCTCATGTGAGCATGCATGCACCTGAGAGTGCCAGGTGGGAGCCTGAAATAGCAGCGTGGGGACAAGGATGCACCCCCAGGAGGACTTTACTTGGGATGCTCTGTTTGAATTGAGGGGATTGTAACCTACTGTGACCTAGGAGTGGAGTCTGCTACCCCTAGGTTTGTTCCATATTAAGGGAAGACCCTGGCCTAGTACCCCCTGATTTTGGTACGGTATGCTATATGCTGAATAATGTTTTGTTTAAGGACACATAACCATCCTGGTGATATTTTGTTATGTTATTATGAATTGTGAATGCTTTAGTTTCCTGAATAAGGTTTAGTTTTGAATAAATAAAATGCTTCTTAAAAAAAAAAACAACTTAGTATGGAAATACACATATCATTAAAAGTTCATTATACAGAAGGATCTCATGGCGTAATTGCAAACTACCAGATAGGTACCTAGTGGAAAGCTATGCACATAAGAACTTGACTGTTAAATGAAGGAATTATGGCACAAACAATGTGGACTTTTTTGCTTCCTTGGCCTCTACAGATTATAAAAAGATAGGTGTGGAACCAATTTCACCTTTATCAAAGCAATGACTTATCTTAAAGTTGATTCATAAAAAAAAAGTTGATGTATACTCACTTCCTCTTCTTCTTTCATGTGAGGAAGGAAATCTCGTGTAAAAGCTTCCAGCCTCTCCTTCAGCTGCTTTGCATAATTTAGCTGCTCATATTCATTCTGGAGAAAATATAAAGAACTATACTTTAAAATGAAGTTAGTAACTAATGAAATATTTTGTTTATTTATATCCCACACTGATCTCAGAAAGCAGTTTTAAATTTTATGGGACATTTTTACAAATTAAAAAGTTACAGCAACATATAGATACATGAAGACCTATTGGGAAAAAATGCTCTTAAAATAGTAAACCTTTGATTCCTTTAATACAATACACTTTCTTCCACTATAAAACAATAGATATATGACAAAGACCTCAAAATTTTGATTATTATGTTCTTTTTACACTACTAAATTTTAAATTATCTTTAATTGCTTATAAGTTTAAAAATATATTTTTATATAAGAATTTAAATAATAAATTCCTGTTTATCTTCATTTTACAGGCATCTCTTCACTAACAATTATAACTGATACTACCAAAATATGATGAAAGCCAGACAATATCACAGGGGAGTACAGTTAATTCCAAAGAAATATCACAAATGTTGTAAATGGACAATTAGCCAAACAATGTTGTAACAGGATCTCAACACCATGAAGGTGACTTTTGATTACAACGTATTAATTGGAAACCATGTTAATCAGGGCAATTTTAGGAGATATGCAACTTTATTAAGTACTTCTAGTGATGATACTCCACAAGATTACAGGTTCATAGTCAGAACGAGGAGAGGTCTTAACACAAGGAGATAAATAAATACAGCCTTAGAAAAATCATCAATACTTGGTGAGACACAACTCATGAGAATGAGTTGAATAGTGTTGCCCACTCTTGACTGTCCATTATCATTCCATGCCATCCAACTCCAAATACTGTGGTTTAATTACTTCTTTGACTCTTTTCCCCCTCTAATTTGGCTTTTGTTAAGACACAATTTTGTTGTCTATAGCTTTTCTTTTTGAACTTAGATTTTACACACATTTTCTCCTTATAGGAACCTGCCATACATCACTTTACATTTATCCTTAAAGTACTTCTCCTAGATTCCATTTCAGCACATGTGTTTTTAATATCTAGCCTTGATGGCATGTTCTCCTCCCCTTCTCTCAACAGAATTTTGAGCTGGGGAACCCTAGCTACCTCCTTTCTCTGATTCCCTTGACATCTGCTCTCCAAAAATAAGGTGCACATCAAAACTATGCCTAAGATGGTGTATCAATAAAAAAAAAAAGAAAATGTAAAATCTGTTTAATTTGACTAGCTGTCACTTCAAAACTATTAAATGCTAAGTTCTGGAGAAGCAGAATGCTGATGAAAGCAGGGTTGGATGACATCTTTTTTGTGTCTCAGACTCCTTAAGGAATCTAGTAAAGTCTACGGACTCCCCTGGAATGTTTTTAAATGCGTAACATATATAGAATTATAATTCAATCACACTGTTTAAATATACACCAACTTAGTATCAATATATTACATAACACAGTGACTTTCTATTTTTCTTAACACGATAAATGAAAAGTCAAAGAAAAAATGAGTACTAATACTTCTTAAAGATCTTTAAGTATTAACCTCTTAAAAACAAACTCCTCCATGCTGGCTATGAAATAATAAGGAAAAATACTGTTTCCCAAAGAACCCTTATTCTGGATGATGATGCTGTTATTCAGTCATGACTCCATTCACTCAAGTTCTGCCAATGACATAAAATTGAGACTATAAAAATATTAATTATTTTAAAACTTACCTTGACATTCTTCAACCCTTTCTCAAAGAGGCTAAGCATTTCAGAGAGTTTGTTGTCAGAGTGTACATTATAAGTGGTCCGGCTGCGTTGCTGAAGTAAGCCAATAATGTATTCGTTCTCAATCTGCTCATGCATTTTGAATTCCTTGAATGTAGCATACAGAGATTGCAGAAGAGCACGGAAATCATTGTTGTTGGAAAAGTTGGTTTTAGAAAGCTGAATGAAAAATAAGGGTTCAAAATAAAAACAGTTCAAACTAACATGTACAAAGAATATCAGAATCTTTCCCATTTATTTTATTTATAAACCCCTCCCTTCAAACTTTGGACTCTGGAAACGCAGCAGGTTGCTATAATACTAGACTAGAATTCAGAATACCTGGATTCTTATACAAACTCTGTCAACAACAAGCTGTGCAATCTTGGGCAAACTAGTCACCCTCCCTCTTACTAAGTGATTCATCTCTAAAACAAATGGTTTGGATAACTAAAAAGAGATAGTAAGCTTCAAGAACATAAACCTGGTCTATTTGAATACACTGTTGGAAATCTTTTTGTCTACTTTACACTGACATTCACCATCCTGTTTATTCGCCTCTTCCTATATTCATTATGAGTCAGCATGGCATAGTAAAAAGAGCATTAGGCTTTGGAATCAAAAAACCTGGGTTCAAATCCTACCTCTGAAACTTTCCACCCTAGGTAAAGAGTTGCTTCATCTGTATAACGAGAGGTTTATGCTAGATTTTCTCTGTGGTCCCTTTGAGTTCTTTATGATCTTATGACCCCAAGACTAGGATACATTAAATTTTAAAATCCTATGTTTCTGTGACTCCAGACTACGACTTATTGAACTTACATGTCAACAAAAACAATATTATTAAGGACTGTTTCTATGATATTACTTTAGGTATACTTAAGGGGCAAATGGGTTCCAGAAGAATAAAACTTGAGAAATGGTCCTCCTGAACGAGGTTAAGAGTCAAGTATAGAGAAGAAAAACTGGTCTGGTCTCAGGTAATGAGACAAAAGTTACAATGTGGTTGCCCCAACATTAGGAGGTAATGGGGTTATGTTAAGGACCTTATTTTTTTTTTAAACACATCATTTGGGACATTAAAAAGTCCATAAACCTGTTTTGCAAAAGCACATGGTAAAGTACCTGTTCTCCAGGTGATGACATATTATAAGTACCCTCTAAAACATTATTGTAACTATTAATTAATACTTTGAATACTTCCTGAGTTTGCTATAAGGTATCTTTGGGGACACTTTCGCAACAAACATTAGAGATACCAGTCAAGCAACCAAGAGAAATATAGCGCAGAATAAAGAAACAAATTCATTAACAACAGCAGAAAAATAATGGGTTTAGGAGAGCATTTAATCTAAAAAAGCTAGAAAAGGAGTTTTGTATTTGATCACTTTCACAAATTTGAGTGTCCAAAAAGCAGCATTGACTGCTATTTGAAGTAGTTTTTATAATCATTTCAATTAAATGACAAAATTAAAATAATCAAAGAATATACCTCAAAATCAGATTACAGTTTCCAAACAAACTTCAAACACTCAAGCCCTGTTAACTTTTAGACTATTCTCTGCCCATTGTATCAATACCCAAACCCAATAATTAAATGGGGAGAAGGGAAGAAAGGAGTCACACTGACTAGCAAAGTGGACTCATTAGGCAATTAAATGTTTACTGAATTGAACCTATCTTCTGATTAAGTGAACCAACAATAATGAAAATATGTATGACTAAATAAAACTTTCTAAAGGTGCTGTGCAATTAAAACACTTATGGTCTGATCTGCCTTAATACTACTTTTTCAACTGTAATTTCAATCTAATTACAATGCATCATTAAAAATAAAAGGAAGTAGATGATAGGCATCTTTCTTATGCCAAACTGTATATGGGTATTCATATTTTAACCAATATTGAACACCATTAATAGTTCCATTTAAAATAATCTTTAGTTGGAAAAAAAAGGAATGAGTTTTATGAAAACTTTACCAGTGAAGATTTCCAGCCTTGAGCTTTGCTTTATCTGTAGCCATGTTTACACAATAGATTAGACTGTTTCATAGAAGCCTTGTTTGTATCTCACACAGAAGCTACACAGAAGATATTCTATTTCAAAGGGAAATCTTGAAGTAATGCAATTAGCATATGTATTTTTTTTTGCTACTAAGAAAAAGGAGTATTTTTATTTGATCACGATCAAGTTGAAAAAGCTTGGGAAAAAAACAGATCAAATATATTTTGTAATTAATCATTAAATATGTAACCCACTCAAGAAACAACAGAAAGGAAAAACTAAGAGGGTAAGCAGTATGACCAAATATGACCAATAATAGGCTATATTTTTGTAATGAGAATAATTTAGGCCCTCAAAAAATGAAAAATACCATACTCAGTTTGTCTCTCTTTACCTTTACTTGGAAAGTGAGCTACTAAAAAACCTGTCTTGCACCTGAATAAAGTTTAGCCTATTTTAATTTTGGCCCCTACTTTACTTACTACTCCTAAGTTTCCTCCCTTAAAATAACAATTAAGAACATGCAATTCAGCTTTACTCCAAAATCTGGCATATACACAATTTTTCAAATATTGTTTTCCTACATAAAGAGAAAGGTATTCAAATGTGTAAATCGCACTAAGAAACAATAAGGCAAGGATAATAGCATTTAAGTAACGCCTAAAAGGTTCACCAAGTGCTTACAAATATGATCTCATTTGATTCTAAAAACCCTGGGAAGGTACATAGCACTATCTAGTAAGGACCCTTTAAGTAGTATAGGATCGCTGCTTACAGATGAGAAAAACTTGAGACCCAGAAAGGCAAAATAACTTGCCCAAGGTCACACAACCAACAGAGTTGAGATTCATACCCACAATCTTCGGGCTCCAAACCCAGTACTTCCTAAGCGGTCATTCTACCCAGTTCTTCTCATCCAAGCTACACTACCCTGAAGGTTGACTTTGAAGTTTTTCAAGTTCTTACGGGGCTCAACGGTCCTAAGACCTAACGTGAAGGCCCCCGGCCGCCCATAGGGCAACGCTGCACTGAGCCAAGTCCGACGGCGTGAGCTCCCGTCACGTGGCCGGATCCAAACTTCAAGGATCGTTATCGTTACTGCCCCTGTTATTATGGATCAGTGACACAGTACACATTATCATATATTATATATTAGATATATCAGCCATGTATCACTGCTGTGATTGTTTGGGGCTACACCACAATAAATGTGTACTGACTGTTTCAACCATCAGCTATTCCAAGTTTCTCCAGTCTATTTTCTTAGATATAACACTGAATATACGGGTCAATTAATAATCCTACGATGGCCTCTAAGTATTCAAAGTGAGAGTAAGAGTCAATCGATGCAGCAGACTTCACTGTTACCTCATTTTAAAAAAGTATCGCTGCCACGACACTTTCAGAAACCACCACCTCAATCAGTCCATAATCAGTCATCCACACCCAGCCAAGACACTCCACCAGAAAAGATGAGAATTCGCTGAAGGCTCAAACGGTGGCACTTTTTTAGCAGCATTTCTAAATTAAGGCTTGTACATTTTTTAAGACATACAACTGCACACTTAATAGGCTACAGTATGGGGTAAATATGCCCTAGGAACTCAAAAATTCCATGCGACTCGCTTTACTGCGGAACTTAACCCACAATATCTCCAAGTTATGCCTGTATTATCATGGCTCTGAAAGAATGAGAACTGATTACATCTAACCAAGTATCCAACATAAAGGATATCTCAAAATTTCATCCTCCAAATTGCTGGTATAAACTATTTCAATAACTCAGATCTGATAAATACCAAGAGCATGGGGAGAAAGAGAAGTTATTACAAATCTGCTTTTATCAGAATGTTGGAACTCCCAATCCTGGCAACGAGATCTTTAGTGACCTGCCAAAGTTCACAAACCCAATCCTCTGTAAGAGACAGACTCTGAAAGTATGATCTTCCTGATTCCAAGGCAGGACAACATTTTATTCACTAACATATTACACTTAGAGACTATAGGCCCTGTCATCCACAATAAGACATTATTAAATCGCTTGCTTTTTCCCTTTTCCAAGTCAATCTGACAATGTATTCATGTCCACAAATGTTTTATTAAGCAGAGGATACAAAACTGAAAGGTAGTACCAGCCTCGCAGTAAATTAAATTCATAATCTAATTGCAAGGATAGAGACATGCAAAGAAGTTAAGAATGATTTAAGACAGTATATAAATGGAGCAAAGAAAAAATCCATACCAAAAAAATACTCTGAAAATTGGAGGAGGGGAGATAGAGAAAACTTCTGACTAAAAGAATCTGGGAAGGCTTCATGGAAGAAGCAGCACTTAAGCTGAACCTAGACAGAAAAGATTTCAACAGGCATTGATAAGGGAGCATATTCCGTATATGTAATATGCTTGGCTAGAATAAAAAGTGTATAAATTAAAACAACTTTAAAGTACCAACTCATACCTATCAGATTGGCTAATATAATAGAAAAGGGAAAAAATGTTAGAAAAAATGTGGGAAAATTGGAACACTTATGCATTGCTGGAGTTGTGAACAGATCCAACCACTGTGAAGAGCAATTCGGAACTATGCCCAAAGGACAATCAAACACTTTGATCCAGCAATATCACTACTAGGTTTGTATCCCAAAAAGATCAAAAAAAGAAGGAAAAGGACCTACATATACAAAAATATTTATGGAAGTTTTTATGGTGGCAGAGTTGGAAATTGAGGGAATGTCCATCAATTGGGAAATGGCTGAACAAGTTGTAGTGTATTAATGTAACAGAATGCTACTATGCTACTATAAGAAATGATGAGCAAGTAGATTACAGAAAAAATTGGAAAGACTTAGATGAATTGATACTGAGTGATGTGAGCAGAGCCAGGAGAATATTGCACACACTAAGAGTAAAACTGCTATGATCAACTCTGATTGACTGAGTTCTTCCCAGGAATATAACAATCCAAGACAATTCCAAAAGACTCACAACGGAAAATGCTAAGCACATCCAAAGGAAGAACTATGGAGTCTGAATGCAGATAAAAGCATATTATTTTCACTTTTGTTGTTGTTTTTTAATGGCTTTTCCCTTTTGTTCTGTTTCTTCTTTCACAACCTTACTTATGTGGAAATATGTCTTCAAAATGGCACATGTATAACCTACATCAAATTGCTTGCTGCCTTGGGGAGGGAAATGAGGTAGAGAGAAAAATATGGAACTCAAATCTTATAAAAATGAATGTAAGAAATTATCTTTACATGTAATTCAATAAAATACTGTTAAAAAAAATAAAGAATGCATGAATGTCTAATTCAAAAGCACATCTAAAAAGGTATACAAAACCAGGTCAAACTCAAATTGCACAGGTCCTTAAATGCCAGGTCAATGAAATTATATTTTATCCCATAAGCAGTAGAAAGCCAATTATAGTTGTCAAGCAAGAAAGAAATATAAGACCTGTGCATTAGGAAGATTATTTTGGCAGCTATATTAAAGAAAGATCAGAAAGGGGAGAAACCTGAAGTAGAAAGACTGGTAAGGAGGCAGATAGCATAGTCCAGACAAGAGGTGAGAAGGTGTGGTGACAGAGTTAATGGAGTCTAGACAGATGTAAGAAATATTATGAAAGTACAATCAGCAGGTAACTATAACATCAAGGTCAAGAGACTGAAGAGATTCAAAGATAATGCTAAGGTTTCAAGCATATTTAACTACGAGGATGACAACACAAACAAAAGAAGTAGGAACTCGAAGGCTTAAGAATGATAAATACCAAGTAAGAATTCAGTCTTAGGTATTTGATTTTTGAGGGGCCTGGTAGACATATCAAGACATCTATGTCCTGCAAACAACTGGAGATGTAGAACTATAGTTCAGGGGAGAACAGTTACATATAAAGAATTGGGAGTTATTTGTTATAGAGCTGATAATTGAACACATGGGAACAGATGAGATTCTCTAAGGAGAAAAGTGTGGAGAAAAAGGAGAGGAACTGAGATAATAAATATTTTCAGTAAAAGAGTAAGATATCAGATAAACTCACAAAAATAATTTTTAACTTGAACAAGAATCAAGAAATAGAGTTATCTTTTATACAATAACAAAAGTATCAAATATCTGGGCACTGACTTATCAAGATTATTATTTTGAAAGAAATTATTTTGAAAGAAATCAAGGAACTGAACATAGAAAGGGCTCTCCTTTGCTTGGTTAGGTAAAATAAATAAATTGCAAAACAATTTGCAGACTTAACAAAATACCAATCACAATATAAAAGTTTACTTTATGGTTAAGAGCCATGACAAAATTCTAGCAGGTAAGAATATAAAAATTTAAAGGAGACAGAAAAAGACTTGTCCTACCAGATTTCTATAATTAAAGTAACAATTACAAGATTGTATGGTATGGGAAAAAAAATCAATTAAGAGAACCCAGAAATAAGATTTATAGATTAGCACATGATAAAATATATGACTAAAATGAACTTTCAGTAAAAGTAATATGGAATGTGAAAGTATGACATAAAATAAGCTGATGTAAGATGAAAAATGAGTTTTAGGCACACAACCCCACACTATATAACAAACACTAACTAGATCAATAATGTAAATAATTTGCCATTTTTAAAAGCCAGAAGAAAAATGTCTCAAATATGAAGAAAATCAACATTTTATTAGGCAAATGGGAAAATAATTTGAAATTCTGAATGGGTTTGACTATGTTAAAAAAGATTTTGCACAAAAAGATACTTCTAAAGTTAAAAGAAACAGATTATAGGGGGAAAATGTTTTTGCAATTGTGTGTCATTTAAAGACCTGACCAAAGAAAAACAGCCTTAGGACAGGGTCTTAAGAACCTACATCAAACCTACTAGATATTCAAATATCTCATAGAACTTTACCTAAATATTTCTTTTGTAATTATATTGTTCTTTGTATTAAAGTTTAACTATATATACATATATAGAGATCTTCACTCCTTCCAATTAAATAAATGTAAAATCCTTTAGAGTAAGTTCCCTGATTATAGCTATTTTTCTATCACCAGAATCACCAGAATAACTAGCAGTGTTTAGTAGACATTTAATGTTATCTGACAAAGAAATTTATATTCCTGTATGAATCTAATGTATCAAATAGACAAATATATGTATTTTAAAACATTCTAGTAGACTATAAAATACCCTTTTTATCTTAAATAAAACCATGATCATCTTCTTTCCTTTTCCCCCTACTTTTTTCCAATGAAGTAGATCCTTGAATAGAAAAAGATTAGAATAAGAATGTACGAGGATACCAAAAAGACTATAAAACTGGACCAACTCATATGAATTGAGGAAAAGGTGAGAACTAGTGAGAATTCTCAACTACCTAGTGAAAAAATGTGTCCATTAAAGTCCTACTTCAATGCATCATAATGGCATGATGGTAATCCTGTGTTCTGTAGAACTCAAGTTCAGAAAGGTCCTACCAAAAGAGAAAGGCTTCAATTTACAGGTGCAATGACAGACTACATCAGTCAGTTGTCCAAAGACCAGGCTAAGTTTAGATAGGATCATCACAATTAGACGGTCACCAGGTAATCAATGTTTTCAGTCACAAAAACTCAAGAGACTATTGAACAATGTATAGCAAAGTTGTAATCTATGACAGTGGAAAGGGATATACACACTGATGAAATTCTTGAAGTATTCACATATTAAAGAAATGAAGCTTAACTACTTCAAGTAATAGACACAGTATAGATTTAGGAGACCTAGATTCTTGCTGTGACTCTCTGCCAATTAATTGCCTGTATGACCTTGGGCAAGCTATTCAGTGTTTACTTCCTCACCTGCTCAACTAAAATAAACTACCCTTTCTACATCAGTTATTGTTGATTTAACAAGTGTGAAAGTGCTTCAAAAAAGTTTAAACTGGGAAATGTTAGACAATACCAAAATCCAGTTCCAGAATGTTGCCTGACACTTAACAGCTAACATTTATGAAGCATTCATTCTGTGCCAGGTGCTGTGCTAAGCACTTTACAATTAGTACCTTTCATCCTCAAACACCCTGGGAGACTCAGGCTCTTATTATCCCCATTTTACAGATAAGAAAGGTGAGGCTGACAAAGGTTAAATGACTTGTCCAGAGTCAAACAGCTACTATATATCTGAGGCCACATCTGAACGCAGATCTGCCTGTCTCCAAAGTCTATTCATTACGTCATCAAGCTGCCCACTTGGTTTTAACGGTTTAAAATTATTTGGACATCCATCTATTTCTAAAATGCTAGTTCCCAAGCTAAAAATGAATTATGAATTGACTATAGTTACTTAGCATTTCATCTCTGTGCCCATCAAATAAGTTAGAATTTAAATAAAACATTCTACTTCATAGCCTTTTCTTTAAAATGCGTATAATGAGAAGTAGCATGGTAAGGTGGATGGAAAGCTGCAAGTCTCAAAGTCAGGAAGACCTGAGTTCAAGTTCTAGCTGTGACACATACTGGCTGTGTAAACCCTGAACAAGTCGGTGAACCTTTCAGTGCCCCCGGAAACCCTAAGCATCTAAGCAGGTGCCCATCTGCATTGGAGGAGTTAAGTTTCCTTGTAAAAGTGTATTAAATTTTGAAGTTTTAATGTAAAAAAAGCATCAGTAGATAGTTTGGTTGGGCACAAGTGGTCAATATAATTGAGATGATGCCTCAGAATTTAAGATGTTATAAAAATAAGAATAACTATTTTTCCATCTAATGCTTGAAACACTGAGCTGGATTAAGTTTCTCACTTCAGTTTCAGAGGCTGTACCAATACAAGCCCAAGAGGAGCCCAAAAGTTATCACAGTGGAGCCTAATCCTTTCCCAAGAACTAAAAGGTTCAGTATTTTCACATGCAAATTTACAACTCCCAGCCATTCAGAGACTGAGGGATTAGGGAGTTGAGGGAAAAGGGGGACAGCCTTTCCAGGCTGAGTATGTATGATGCCAGGCACATAGTAGGTACTTATCATTTGTTGAGTAGTCTATGGTTCACACAATGAGGATCACTTCATCTTTACTGTTTGCATAAATAAAATCATTCATTTGGAATGTACTCCATCAAAACTTGGTATCACATATAGTTGCTAGAATGAAGTTCATTTTGACATTGTCTAAAAAAAAACCTTTTCCTAAACAAACTAATGGGTAAACATTGCAAGAATATGTAACCTAAAATATTTACAGGAATAGCCTGTAAATTTCTTTCTCAATTTTCTAATCATTTTACACACTCCAGAATTTTAATTTCTAATTCAATGAAAAAAGAGACAAAGTCTTCCATCATAAAACAGCAGATTAACCACCAAACAACCCAAAGGGTATGTCTCATTAGGTGCCATTAATCCAGATTCTCCTATCAATTAGCATTTGGTCTTTAAAGGCACAGAAATTGAACATTTTTTCTTCATCTGTAACCACAATAGTGCAGTAGAGGTCAGAGAACATGAGTTTGTTTTTAAAAAGTTACTACTAAACAACAGATTATTTATTCCGTTCCATAACCTCCAGTTTTGTCTACTGTTCAGGTCACGTGCTTTTCCTTCTCAGGCTTTTTCTATCTTTGGCCATTTCATAACACTGTTGAATTTAGAGCTGGAAGTGAACTTAAGAGGTCATCTCATCCAAACAATTTTACTTTCTAGATGAAGAAACTGAGTTTACAGTGACCAGCCTAAGGTCACACAGCTAGTAAGCAAAAGGGAATTCAAAACAAGATCCTCAGATTTATAGGTCTCTTTGCATTTACGCCAGGAGCCAGCGTCTCTAAACGGTAGGTAAATAAAAATTTGTAAAAGGACAAAAAGTCCAAATTTAAAAATGTAAAGTGTTGTTCCCCGGTACTGCATTACCGCGAAAGTGTCTGGACATTACCATAAACAACTTGATAGGATTCATCGATGAGGTTTTTTTGATGAACAATAACTGCAATGTCCTCCAGGTAAACTTAATGATTCCCGATGACCCACACCGCTTCTGTTTTTCAGGTTGAGTACTCTCTAAAACAAACTTTTAAAGGCAATAAACTGGTACCTAAGTGACATGCCCTACAGAGTACGTTATCTGAGTTAAATCCATGCCTCATCTTCCCCCCATGGCCACACGTCATCGATGCAAACACACGGGCAGTACAGATTTTTAAATCATTCTTAATTTACTTATTTTAGGCAGCGCGCTGCAGAGAGGCAAGCTCTTGGCTGGCTTCAAAACAGGAATTCTGAATCTTGGGCTAAAATGGGAAAGGATCTCAGCAATCTCAAAGTAATGAAATCCGTGGCCCAGAAATCCTGAAATTATCGGCACAGCATCAGGGCTGGGAGAGGAGCCTCGTTTCCTTCACTTTGCAGATGAGGACACTGAGGCACCGACGCTCCCGCCGCCGGCCGAGACGCCCCGGAGAAGGGCTACAAGACCCAGCGGGGCTCTCGCTCCCGAGCCGGGCTTCGAACAGCTCCTCGGGGCGGAGGCTCCTTCGGGCTCAGAGCACCTGGGCTGCAAACCCCAGTCCGCGGCCGGGGTGCCCAGGGCCCGCCCCACACGAATCCACATTAAATTTAAGGGAGGAGGGGGCGTCAAGTCGATGGAGGGATCAAACGCACTGAGCCGGCATCGGGGCAGGGAGAAGGTGAGGAGGGCAGTGAAATGCGGGGGGGGGTGACAGAGGGGTAGACCCCGCGCGTGG
>JAQQSK010000252.1:0-13325 GCA_028658325.1 Potorous gilbertii
GGGGTATCTATTTCAGGTATTTGGGATACAGAGGCTTTGACTCCTATGTCTTTACCTGATGGTAAGCATATCTCTTCGTCATCGTCAGAGAGGAATGGCGGAATCATCTTCTCAAGAAAATGACCATCTTTGGTCTTAGTTTTTTTCCCTTTTCTGGGCATTTTCTCAGCCAGTTACTTGACTTCTGAGAGTCCTCTCCACCCCAGCCTAGATCCGCCCAGCTAGTGCTTGGGGTCTGAGATTCAAATGCTCCCAGACAGTTACTTGACTTCTGCAAGTCCTCTCCACCCCTGCCTAGGTCCACCCAGCTAGTGGTTGGGGTCTGAGATTCAAATGCTGCTCCCCAGCCTCAGGGCTTTTGACGCCAGGCCTGACTGCTCTTCAATGGGAGCTTATCTGCTGGTTCTCAGGTGGGGGCAGGGCCACCTCTCAGGTTCAGTTCCCTCAGGGGCTTTATGCAGAGACCTTTTGCAATCGAGCTGCTGCCGATGTCCAGCCTGCTCTGCGGGCCTCTGGCCAAGCTCCCTCTGCCTCTGTCGCGGCCGCAGCCTCCCTAAGGGGTCCGAGTCCCGGAGATACCCACTCCCCTTTCAGCCCGTCTCTCTCACTGACCTGTGCGTCTGTGGGTGGAGGGACTTTCGTGGCCGCCGGAGATTCAGGTCCCTGACACCTGCTGGGGTTTGCTCACTTGTCTCAGTGCGGTGTGGCCAGAGCTGGGGAAGGGGAGGAGTCCTCAGGGCAGGGCTCCGCTCCCGTCCAGAGTACCTTTGCAGGCTCTCTGCAACAGAAATCTCCTTCACTGTGTTGCTGCACGGCTTCCACTGTTCCAGAATTTGTCAGGAGTTCTTTTTACAGGAAATCTATGGGCTGTGGATTCGGAGCTAGCAAATGTAAGTCTTTCTACTCCGCCATCTTGTCTCCGCCCCCCCTTGGGCGATTATTAAAATCATCTAGGTGAAAAGTGATTGAAGTCTGTACAAAAGTTATGGGAAGACTCAGGAGTTGAGGATGACTTCAGGGTTATGCAGTAGAAAGCCTGGGAAAATGGTTGAAACTTCAGCAGAAGTTGGGAATTTGAGGAGGAATGTTTTTAAGAAACAATGATGAATCCTATTTCTAACATGCTGTGATTTGAGATTTCTTCAGCACATTCAATATAAAAATATCCAATAGGTGTTTGCTGCAAGAGTCAAGGTTAGTGAAAAGATTACAATTTGACATCTAGATCTGTGATCCATCTGCACAGAAATGACAATAAATTCATTAAAGCAAATGAGATCACTAAGAGAGAGTGAGTATAGAAAAGAGGTTTTAGAACTGGGCATTGAGTAATACATATGACAATATGAAATGGATTAAGCAGAAAGAAAACTAAGAAGGAGTGGTCAGCCAGGTGAGAGCAAAGCTATGGGAATGTTGTTGTTCAGTCATTTCAATCATGTCTGACTCTTCATGAAGCCATTTGGGGTTTTCTTGGCAAAGATACTAGTGTGGTTTCCTGTTTCCTTTTCCAGCTCATTTTACAGATGAAGAAACTGAGGATAATGGAGTTAAGGGACTTTTCTATGGTCACACAGTTAATAAGTGTCATAGGGCAAATTTGAACTCAGGAACATAAGTCTTCCTGGCCTTGGGTCCTTCATTCCATCCACTGTATCATGAAAACAAGAGGGAGAGTGTACTCATGAAGACTTCCTTTCTGACCTGCATCATTCTCATGCCATTTTTTGTGCCCTTGCTTATTCAATTCTTCTGCTATAAACTCTTCTGGCTTTTCCTCAAATCTTCACTTTCTTCTAAGCTGATTTCAAATTCTTTCTGCGCAGGAAGTCTTTCTCAGCATTATAGTTCTAGGGTCCCCTTTTATTGTTTTCCTGTTGCTGTCATCTACATCATTGACCCAGATTGTTACTTTGATTGTCTTTCCTACAGGATTTTAAGATCTGTAGTAAGATCTCCTTCCTTCGCATCTTTATTTCATCAATTAATACTGGATATATTGAATTGAATATCTAACTATTGAATAAGTACATATTGATTAATGATTGGTTGGTTGCTGTCCATTTTTGAAGAGGATTAAAATGGCATCAATATGATAAAGTGAAGTTTCAGTGTGTCCGACTGTAGCTGATCAGACCAATATGAGTTTGGAATGCTTTACCATGGGTTGGACAGAGATAGTCCACATGAATATTTGGGGTGGATACTCCAAATTTGTGATTCTTTTGTTTATTTTTTGATGTCTCAATTCTGCTTTGCTCAAAGAGCGCAGTACCTTTTCTTAATTGGGCATGCCATGCTGAGAGGTCCTGTGCCAGTGTCTCCCATGTTGCACAGTTAAATCCAAAGTTCTTGAGAGAGACCTTAAGACTGTCGTTGTATTGCTTCTTCTAACCACCATGTGATCACCTTCCCCATGTGAGTTCTCCATAAAATAGTTTTGTTGGCAGGCATGCATTTTGCCTTTGAACAACATGGCCAGCCCATCAAAGTTGCACTCTGTGAAGTATAGTTTGAATGCTTGGCAGTTCAGTTTAATCAATGACCTCAGTGTCTACTACCTTATCCTGCTAGATGATCCTCAGAATCTTCCCAAGACAGTTCAAATTGAAGTGATTCAGTTTCCTGGCATGGCACTGGTAGACTATCCATGTTTCACAGGCATACAGCAATGAGGTCAGCACAGTGGCTCTGTACACCTTCAGTATGGTAGTCAGTCTAATATCTCTTCTCTCTAAAACTTTTCTCCAGAGCCTCCCAAACACTGAGCAAGCTCTGGCAATGCATGCGTCAATCTCATTGTCAATGTGTACATCCCTGGAAAGTACACTACCAAGGTAAGTGAACTTATCCATAGCATTCAAAATTTGTTGTAGCTGATGATTCCACATAAGGATGATGTGATGGTGGCTGATGGTTCATCTGTGTTTTCTTGGTTTAATTAATTATTAAGTCAAAATTAGCCCACATAGCAGATAATTGATTGTTGCTTCTCAGCTTCATAGGTTGCATTGAGTGCACAATCATCTGCAAACAGAAAATCATGCACCAACTCTCCCTCCACTTGGGCCTTGACTTGTAACCTTTTCAAGTTGAACTTATCAATATGGTAGTTGACCTTGATGCCCTGTTCATCCTCACTGAAAGCATTTGACAACATGACTGAAAACATCATGCTAAAAAGCATGGAAGCAAGTACACAGACCTGTTTCACTCCATTAGAGACTGGAAAGGCATGAGAGCTTTTTCCACTATCCGGAACCTGGGCAAATATGACTTCATGGTATTGATGTATAATATTGATGTACTTCTCTGGGCAACCAAATTTTGATATTATTTTCCACAAGCCCTCACAACTAACAGTGTCAAAGGCCTTGGCAAGATCTACAAACATTGTGTATAAACCTCTGTTCTGCTCCCGGCATTTCCCCTAGAGTTGTTGGCAGCAAACACCATATTGACTGTTCCTCCAATTTCTATTGATTAATATAGATTGCAGGAACTATGTCAATATAGAAAGAAACTGCAATGTCATACATTTAGATTGTTATATGAATTTCCTCTAACTATGGCAAATATTAACTTTTCTTAGACATAGTAGTTAAATTCTAGGTTTTTACCTGATAAACTTAGAAGTTAAGGGCCTTGCCAATGATGACACAGTTAATAAGTATGTCTGTTAGGATTAACATTCTGCTCTTTAATATTCAGGGGATTATTTCTGGACTAAGGAATGCAAGATTCTTTATAAATCAGAACATGATAAACAATTAAAAGTGATTCTAATAACCTTGTCTCTTTAGCACCAATGCCACATTTTTTTAGAAATAATATGTAAAATTTACTCTCATTCTTAAAAAAGGCATTAGAAAATGGATTTTCATTTTTTATATTTAAAATATTCCTTTGTTCTCTTGTTCAGAGTTCAAATTCTAAATTAGACCATTTTTCTCTCCCCACATGCTTGTATCTTAGATCCAATAGGTCTCAAATTAACATGGGAAACATTTTCTCATGAGTTATTGGTTTTCTTCCTGGGTCAGGGAAATGGATAAAAGTATCCATGTGCACTAAGGTTAGAACTTCATGATATGGCATTTTCTTTTTTCTCTTAGGATCTGGATCCCTTGAACCCAAAGAGTTTTAGGTCCTGATATTGATAATTGGAGACTATGATAGATTCTGAACCCTGAGAGTGTTGTAGGCCCAGGACATGGCCTATCTCATGAACAACCACCAGGAAGAGGTTGGTTCCCTCTTCAGAATATGATCATTCTTCATCATTGTCAAAGTGAACAACTCCTTTGGAGTCAGGATCTGGGACAAAAACATGAGCTAGGATGTTTCCTTCTCCATCAGAAGGGTAGGTATCTCCATGATCTCTAGCCAGGAAAGCAAACTCAGTGTCCAAATCCTGTTTATGCACTTTTTGGAACTTCAAGGACATCACACTGCTCCAGTCTTATGCTGCCTTCCACAAGATCTTTCCAACTGTGTTACAGTTCATGTGCCCTGGACAGTTGATGATACTGTAGGTTATGAAGTTATTTCTAATTTTGGACTTTCCAGGAAAAAAAGTGAGTACTTAGCAAAATCTTGGGCCACACACTGAGGCTGCCTTATAATGGCCTTTGTGGGGTCCTCCAATCAACCAGTTTCTTCCAGCCTAAAGAAATGCTGCAAGAAGAGCAATTGAGCCTCCAGAGCTTGGTGCTGAGATTCTTCTTTGGTGAAGAAACATTGATGGAATAATCTTTAAAGAAATCCAAATCATCAAGTGGTTTTGGGGATTACTGGAAAGGACAAACAGCAAAGTATAAAAAGGACGAGGATGAGAAGAGGAAACAGAATGGTGAAAGTTCTAGCTGTATTGCAGACTATCTCAGTGATACATTTTCATGAATATAATTGCTTCTGCATAGACCTTGAGTAAAGTAATTTCATTCCAAAGTTTGCCAGTGTGAATTATTTGCCACAGCAGAGATTAATCTCAGAGAGAGAACAGAGAGAAAATAGAAATTATTTAATCAGCAAAAACCTGAATTAACAAATGGAGAGAAATAACTGCCAAAAGCAAATATAGTTAAAATATTACGTGTGCAAAACTATTTATAGTAACTCTCTTTATGGTGGACAAGAACTGGAAATTGAGGGAATGCCCATCAACTGGGGAATAGCTGAACATGTTGTGGTATATGAATGTAATGGAATACTCTTGTGCTATAAGAAATGATGAGCAGGCAGACTTCAGAAATATATGGAAAGAATTATATGAACTGAAGCTAAGTGAGGTGAGCAGAAGCAGGACAACAGTGCACACAGTAATAGTCACATTGTGTGATGATAGAAGTGTGTCTAACTTTGATTAAAGTTAGCTCTTCTCAAAAGTGCAAGGCTCTAGGACAACTCCAACAGGTTCATGATGGAAAATGCCATCCACATTCAGAACTACAGACCTTGAATGCAGATTGAAGCACACTATTTGTTCTGTCTCTCTTTTGTTTTGTTGTATTTCTTCTTCCTTATGGTTCCTCCTATTAGGTATAGTTCTTTTCATCAACATGACTACTGTGAAAATATGTTTAATGTGAATATATGTGTACAGACTATATCAGTTTGTCTGCCATCTTGGGGAGGGAGAAGCAAAGAGAGAGTGCTAAAATTTAAAATTCAAAAGCTTGTGGAAGTGAATGTTGAAAACTAAAAATAAATTAATTAAAAGAAATCACAAGGCCTTTTGCTGACTCCCAAGCTTCTCTTGAGAGCAAAAATTCATAATTTTGAATTATGTGGATTTTGTGGATATATGAGCATCATACTTATGATTATCATATCATATTATCATATATTGTCATATCATATAATCATATTTATGATTTTGATTATAAATCAAATGTTGTAATGTGAGTTAATATTGTGATCAAGGAATTGTGTGACCAGAAGAAGAAATTAGTTGATCACATGGAATGTAAAAGTAATGACAGATGAATAGTGCTCCAATAGTGGTCAGAAAATTGGGAGAATGAAAAAAATGATTATAACATATTAGGTGAACTCTCTAAATAACCAATTTTGGTTGAACATGAGCAAATATCACAAAGCATGGCTAGACATGGCATGATTAAAATATGAACCATTAGTGAGAATTCTCAAATTGAGGAATTTACATCTATTTTTAAGATTTGTGTACCTATAAATCTATTAAATAAAACAGTTCAAGTAATTAGAGCATGTTTGTCATAAATTAGGCTATGTCTGATATAGGAGGAAAAGAAATTGGAAACTAAAGGACATACTGATATTTTGGATCTGAGTGTGGGTCTAGGTTCATCTCATAATTGAATCATTCAAATCAATATTATCTACATTGGAGTTTCTGGTGTGTTCAAGTATCACAAAACTCATGGGCAGTGTTGAAAGCACTCATGACAGTGCAGTCTCTCCATCTGTTTTTTTCTTTTAGAAGCCAGCTGCAGCATGTATATCAATGAATTTGCTTGCATACTATGCATCTGCACATTTATACATGTGACACATCTTGCTAACACTACTAATTACTATCCTATTGCATTCCTTTTTCTAGGAACATATTTTGCCAGAACATCTAAAGTATTCTCCACCTTGCCATTATCCTGCAAAGTAAATATCCTCTTCTGCTGAGGTAAAGGAAGATATACTATCTTGTTCTTAATTACCTGCACCAGTTTTTGGGAGGGTAGACAGATATTCTATTTCATATTCACTTCTGCCTCTGATTTCCAGGTGAAATTAAAATACTCATATCAATTCATGTCTGACATAAATTTAGGGTCTCTTAACCCTTATCATGCCATGAAGTTTTACATCTGGATTGTAATTTATTTTTGTTGATACTTTATAAACAGGCATTCCACCAGCTGATTTTTCCTTCCATTTCCAAATAACTGAAAACACAGACAGATAGCAGTGATGATTAAATGTTGTTTGGCTCGATATCATATTAGGTGTTTCAATAAAAATATTTTATGCACATAGATTTCAAAGATAATGAAGTTTTTATGGATTCATTTTAAAAACAACATAAATCAATGGAAAGATAATTTCTGCCATAGTGAAAGCTGGCTTTATTTGTTCACTTATTCACTCATTAATTAATTAATTTCAAAATTTGAGGATATGGCACAGCAGTGGAAAGAAAAATAAATTGAGGATAGAAGATTCCTGCTCTATTACCATCTATTTAGTTCCAGGTACAGAGTCACTCTTGGACTGTGTAGAATAAAAGAATATTGGAATAAATAATTTCTAAGTTCTCATCCAGTTTATGTTTGTTATATTATGTTAGTTATATTCTACAATCAGTTCACTACAGAAATTGTATTTTCAGGCCAAGTGCTAAGCATGGCAAACTTTAAGTCAGTAACAGATATGGGTCTTTGGTGGGAGTGGTTTATAGATTCCAACACTTCGAATCCACATTGGTTTCCATTCCTACTGCTGCTCTCATTTATAAAGTAATATTATGATAACCCTCTAAATCTGTTAACTGGCAAAGTAGGCTTAATAAATTTTGACCATTCTGCATCCTTTTGGAAGGAAAGTAATATTTTTGCAGGTACACTGAGGTTGGTGGGTTAGTGTTTAATTTGAATGAATGAGTTGTTGCATGGAAATACGTTGTCAGAAAATAGTAAAACATTGTAATTGAATGGAAATACACTTTCCTACAGTGCTCTGGCCAAACTCAATATGTAGTTTGGGGTTTTGGGTACAGATATTCAAAAGGTGGATGTTGCTCCTTGGGTCATACATTTAGTGGTAGTGTAAGAGTGAAAGTTAAGTAAGATCATGGGTTTAAGTACTTTCAGTCTTAATCAAGATATTCTGATTGAGTGTATGTACATACTTCAAGTTGTATGTATGTGAGAAATGATGCATTTGGATTCCTACTCCATTCCAATCAGTATTAATCAGTTTGATATGATTTCAAAGGGGTAGTGATAATTATGTTCTCATATTAGGCCCCAGATCTGTGAATTGTCGTCAATTCAATTGCTTAATCATTGGAAGATTACTAGAAACCCTCTACCCTTGTTTTACCTCCTTAAGGTGACAAAGTCCAGAATAGTGTAGGTAAATGAATTCTCAACTCATTGTTTGTACCTCTAGAACATTCTCTACTGTCCAACGTTACATCTGGGTCACAGTCCTGGGTGGCAGTCACAGGGAGAGGAGGAAGAATAACATATCAGAGCCTGCAGCAGCAGTGGAGAAAAGATCCTTCTCACAGTTTTGGAGAAGAAAAGAGTGTTTGTGGTCTCACAGGGCACAACACTAGTCTGGAGAGAAGTAAAAACCTCTATTTAGATCATAACATTTTGGAAGAACTGAAAACTTGCAAGTTCCTAGAAGTGTCTCTGAAAACAGTTGCACCAAACCCTTGAAGTTTGGGGAAATGTGCCCTCCACCCTGGAAGCAGAACCTTACTTTAACAGTTAAAAAGAAACAGGTTGGGAAAATGATCAACCAGAAGAAAACAAACAAACAAACAAAAAAGAAAAAACCTCTGACTATTGAAAATAACTACAGTGACAAGGAAGATCAAAACATACACTAAGAAAAAGACAACAAAATCAAACCTTCTGCATCCAAAACCCTCCAAGAAAAATAGGAATCATTCTCAGGTCATGGGCTTACAATGAATTTTGAAAATCATGTAGGAGAAGTAGAAGAAAAATTGGCAAGGGAAATGAGAGTGATGCAAGAAAATCATGAAAAATGAGTCAATAGCTTGCAATAGGTGACACAAAATATGTTAGCAAAAATAACACTTTAAAAAAAAACAGAGAAGTCTAAATGGAAAAAGAGGTCCAAAAATCCAGTGAGGGAAAGGATGCTTTGAGAAACATAATTGGCTAAATCTCATGGAAGTGTATAATTCCCCCAAAATTAGAATGGAACAAATGGAATCTAGTGGCTTTATGAAAAATCAAGAAGCAATAAAACAAAACCAAAAGAATTAAAAAAGAGAATGTGAAATATCTCCCTGAAAAATAAATTGACTTAAAATAGATTCAGGAGACATAATTTAAAAATTGTTAGATTACCTGAAAGTCGTGATCGATAACAGAACCTAGACATGAAAACTACCCTGATATTCTACAACCAGAGTGTAAAATACAAATTGAAATGATGCCCCGATCACCTCCTGAAAGAGTTCCCACAATGAAATCTGCAAGCAATATTCTGGCCAAATTCCAGAGTTCTCAGGTCAAGGAGAAAATACTGCAAGCAGTCAGAGAGAAACAAGTCAATTATCATGGAGCCACAGTCAGAATTACAGCAGAATTAGAAGCTTCCACATTAAAGGATTGGATGTGGGGGGCTAAGAATATGATATTTCAGAGGGCAAAAGAACTAAGATTAAAATAAAGAATCACACACCCAGTAAAAATGACTATAATCCTAAAGGGGAAAAATGGGCATTCAATGAGATGGAGGACTTTTAAGCTTTATTGATGAAAAGACCAGTGTTCAAAGGAAAATTAGTCTTTCAAAGACAAGGTTCAAGAGAAGCATGAAAAAGGTAAACAGGAACGAGAAATCATAAGGAACTTAATAAGGTTAAACTTTTTACATTACTTTTTTCCTCCAAATTAATTTGTTTTCTGTAACAAACCCATCCATAAATTTCACATTTTCTCCTCCTCCCTCCCAACGATAGCATACTATCTTATATGGATCCTATTAAACACATTTTCCCATTAGTCATGTTGCACAGAAGAAACAAAATGAATGGGAGAAACCATGAGAAAAACAAAACAAAACGTAACACAACAAAAGAGAAAAGTCTGCTGCATTTTGCATTCTGACTCCATAGCTTTTTCTCTCTATGTGGATGGTATTTTGCAACATAAATCCTTAGGAAATGTTGTAGATCCTTGCATGGCTCTGAAGTGCTAATTCCATCAGAAACAATCCTCTTTGTCACTGTTTCTGTGAATAATGTTCTCCTCCTTCTGTTCACTTCACTCAGCATCAGTTCACATAAGTCTTTCTAGGTTTTTCTAAAGTCTGCCTGTTGATTATTTCTTATAGCACAATAGTATTCCATTGCATTTACATACCACAACCTGTTCAACCATTTCTCAATTGAAGGACATCCCCTCGATTTCCAGATTTTAGTCACCACATAAAGAACTGCTATTAATATTTTTGTACATGTTGGTCTTTTTTTCACATTTTTATGAGCTCTTTGGGATACAGCTCTAGAAGGGATATTGCTGGGTCAAAGGGTATGCATATTTTATAGTCCTTTGGGCATAAAAGGTTTTTATATTCCTTCATGGGAAAAAGATATTTGGAACTCATAAGACTTTTCTCATTAATAGAGTAGTTAGTTAGAAGGAGTATATGTAGACAAAAGTCACAAGGGTGAGTTAAATATAAAGGGATGATATCTAAAAAATAAAATTAAGGGGTGAGAGAGCAATAGACTAGGAGAAAGAGAAAAGGAGAGGTATAAAGGGATAAATCATCTCACATAAAAGAGGCAAGAAAAATCTTTTACAGTAGAGGGGAAGAGGGGGAAGTTTAGAAGGAGCCAGTAAACCTTACCCTCATCAGAATTTTCTCAAAGAGTGAACATGAACATTCAATAGGGTACAGAAATCACTCTTACCCAACAGTAAAGTGGGAGGGGAAGGGGAAAAGAGAAGCTGGATGTGGTGGAAAGGTGAATTATGGAGAAGAGGGTAGTCAGAAGTAAAACACTTTTGAGGAGAGACAAGTTGAAAGGAGAAAGAGCATAGAATAAATGATGGGGATAAGATGGAGGGACATACAGTTAGCAATAGAGAATGTGGAAAAAAATGAAAAATGTTTCTCTGATAAAGGCCTCATTTCTCATACATATAGAAAACTGAGTCAATTTTATGAAAAATGAGAGGTATTACTCAACTGATAAATGATCAAAAGACATGATCAGTTTTCAGATGAAGCAAACAAAGCTATCTATCCATGTGGAAATTTACTCTCACTATTCATGAGAGAATGTAAATTAAAGCAATTCTGAGGTACTACCTCATACCTGTGAAATTGGCTAATAGGACTGAAAAAAGTGAATAGCAAGTATTGGAAGAGCTTGGACTACAACTAAGGATCAATTACCCAGCAAAACTGAACATAGTCTTTCACTCAAGGAGATGGACAGGCAATGAAATAAAGGATTTCCAGACCTTCCTGATGAAAAGACCAGAGCTCAATAGAAAATTTGATCTTCAAATATAAGAGAGGCATAAAAAGGAAAATGGAGGTGGGGAAAAAGAAAACAAAATTTCTTATTCAGTAGAGGCAAACTGTTTACAACCCTATATAGGAGGATGATAACTTGTTAATTTTTAGATTTGTACATTTAAAACAACATTTAAAAAGGTTATACATGGAGAGAGGGTATGGATATGAACTAACTATGATGTGATAATAAAAAATCTAATTAAGGGGTGCTGAGAAGAAGAAAGGAGAAAAGAGAAAAGGGTAAATTCCACCACATGAAGGTGTATAAAAACATATTATATTGGAGGGAAATATAGTAGAAATACAGAAAATAGTATTTTATTTTATTATTTTTTGCAAGTACAAAGCAGGCACTTTATTACAATTATTTACATCACAATTTGGGTGACCTAGTGCAGCCCCTCAAAGGTATCCAGACAAAGTAGCTTCTACCGCAGTCATGGGCATAGATGGAAGACAGAGGGCGAGGGCAGCCTCTTAGAAGGGCAGAGGAGAGGGGGGAGAAGTGGGGGAAAAGGACAGGGAAATGTTCAGAGCTGGTCATGGGGGAAAGAATGGAAGGATGAATTCAGACTTTAGATTCGGATGGGGACAGAATGGTAGTTGTCAGCAGGTGCCAAAGGGTCAGAGAAGCTCTGGTAGCACTGGGCAAGAAGGAGTCAGCTTCCATCACCCACAGTCATCAAGATCACCAGGAACAGTCCCAGGGAACATTCAGTGAAGAAGACCAGGTTCAGTAGGCACAGCAGAGCCTATTGCAGCATGGCCAGGAGGAGGTTCCTGGGGGGCAGCAGGGTCACAAGTCTTGGGACCACACTCTGGGAAGACAAAAGGCTCTGACGCAGTATTTTGATTTTTGCTCTATTTTCATATCATGAAAATTTTTAGCATTGATTTGTACAAGATTTGGGGTTCTGAATTTTTTTTCTCCTTTCCCCCTCTCCCTTCTGAAAATGGTAGGCAGTTTTACATAGTTTATGGATGTTCTAGCATGTAAAAATACTTCCAAATTTGTCATAGTTGTAAAATAGGAAAGAGAGCAAAAGGAAATAAAAAAAGACAAGAAAGAATAAAGTAAGTAAAGAAAATATGCTTTCATCTGCATTCAGAATCCATGAGCTTTTTTATTTTTAATTTGACTATGGATAGCAATTTTCTTCATTAGTCCTTTGTACTTGTCTTGGACCATTGTGTTGGTGAGAAGAGTTGAGCCATTAATAGCTAATAATAACACAATGTGGCTAATATTTTGTACAATATTTTACTGCTTCTGCTTATTTCACTCTGATTCAGTATGTACAAAGTCTTTCCAGGTTTTTTTAAATGTTTATTTAATTTTAGTTTTCAACATTCATTTCCACAAAATTTTGAGTTCTAAATTTTCTCCTCATCTCTCTCTCCCCCCACCTGATAACACCTTGCATTCTGATTATCCTTTCCCTCAATATACCCTCTCTTCTATCACATCCCACCCTTCTCTTATTCCCACCCTCTCTCTTTTCTTATAGGGCAAGATAGATTTCTATATCCCATTAACTGTATTTCTTGTTTCCCAGTTTTATGCAAAAACAATTCTCAACATTTGTTTCTAATACTTTGAATTGCAACTTCTCTCCCTTCCTCCCTCCCAACCCATTCCCAAAGAGATGGCAAGCAATTCAATATAAGTTATACATGTGTAGTTTTGCAAGTCTTCCATAATAGTCATGTTGTGTAAAACTAACTATATTTTCCTCCATCCTATCCTGTCCACCATTTATTCTTTTGACCTTGTCCCTCCCCAAAAGTATTTAGTTCTAATGACTCCCTTCTCCCATTTTTCCTCCCTTCTATCATCTCCCTCACTACACTATCCCCCTTCTCCCCTGTTTTCCTGTAGTGTAAGATAGATTTTCATATAAAATTGAGTGAGCATATTATTCCCTCCTTAAGCCAAATGTGAAGAGCAAGCTTCACTTTTTCCCTCTTACCTCCTCCCTTTTCTCCTCCATTGAAAATTATTTTTCTTACCTCTTTTATGAGTGATAATTTGCCCCATTTTATTTCTCCCT
>JAQQSK010000252.1:13425-26949 GCA_028658325.1 Potorous gilbertii
CCTTCACTGTGTTGCTGCGTGGCCTCCACTGCTCCAGAATTTGTCAGGAGTTCTTTTTACAGGAAATCTATGGGCTGTGGGTTCGGACCTAGCATAGGTGAGTCTTTCTACTCCGCCATCTTGGCTCCGCCCCCCAAGAACGGGCAATATCTAAGAAAATAAATTTAAGGGGTGAGAGAGGACTATATTGGGAGGAGAAAGGGAGAAATAAAATGGGGCAAATTATCACTCATAAAAGAGGTAAGAAAAATAATTTTCAATGGAGGAGAAAAGGGAGGAGGTAAGAGGGAAAAAGTGAAGCTTGCTCTTCACATTTGGCTTAAGGAGGGAATAATATGCTCACTCAATTTTATATGAAAATCTATCTTACACTACAGGAAAACAGGGGAGAAGGGGGATAGTGTAGTGAGGGAGATGATAGAAGGGAGGAAAAATGGGAGAAGGGAGTCATTAGAACTAAATACTTTTGGGGAGGGACAAGGTCAAAAGAATAAATGGTGGACAGGATAGGATGGAGGAAAATATAGTTAGTTTTACACAACATGACTATTATGGAAGACTTGCAAAACTACACATGTATAACTTATATTGAATTGCTTGCCATCTCTTTGGGAATGGGTTGGGAGGGAGGAAGGGAGAGAAGTTGCAATTCAAAGTATTAGAAACAAATGTTGAGAATTGTTTTTGCATAAAACTGGGAAACAAGAAATACAGTTAATGGGATATAGAAATCTATCTTGCCCTATAAGAAAAGAGAGAGGGTGGGAATAAGAGAAGGGTGGGATGTGATAGAAGAGAGGGTATATTGAGGGAAAGGATAATCAGAATGCAAGGTGTTATCAGGTGGGGGGAGAGAGAGATGAGGAGAAAATTTAGAACTCAAAATTTTGTGGAAATGAATGTTGAAAACTAAAATTAAATAAACATTTAAAAAAACCTGGAAAGACTTTGTACATACTGAATCAGAGTGAAATAAGCAGAAGCAGTAAAATATTGTACAAAATATTAGCCACATTGTGTTATTATTAGCTATTAATGGCTCAACTCTTCTCACCAACACAATGGTCCAAGACAAGTACAAAGGACTAATGAAGAAAATTGCTATCCATAGTCAAATTAAAAATAAAAAAGCTCATGGATTCTGAATGCAGATGAAAGCATATTTTCTTTACTTACTTTATTCTTTCTTGTCTTTTTTTATTTCCTTTTGCTCTCTTTCCTATTTTACAACTATGACAAATTTGGAAGTATTTTTACATGCTAGAACATCCATAAACTATGTAAAACTGCCTACCATTTTCAGAAGGGAGAGGGGGAAAGGAGAAAAAAAATTCAGAACCCCAAATCTTGTACAAATCAATGCTAAAAATTTTCATGATATGAAAATAGAGCAAAAATCAAAATACTGCGTCAGAGCCTTTTGTCTTCCCAGAGTGTGGTCCCAAGACTTGTGACCCTGCTGCCCCCCAGGAACCTCCTCCTGGCCATGCTGCAATAGGCTCTGCTGTGCCTACTGAACCTGGTCTTCTTCACTGAATGTTCCCTGGGACTGTTCCTGGTGATCTTGATGACTGTGGGTGATGGAAGCTGACTCCTTCTTGCCCAGTGCTACCAGAGCTTCTCTGACCCTTTGGCACCTGCTGACAACTACCATTCTGTCCCCATCCGAATCTAAAGTCTGAATTCATCCTTCCATTCTTTCCCCCATGACCAGCTCTGAACATTTCCCTGTCCTTTTCCCCCACTTCTCCCCCCTCTCCTCTGCCCTTCTAAGAGGCTGCCCTCGCCCTCTGTCTTCCATCTATGCCCATGACTGCGGTAGAAGCTACTTTGTCTGGATACCTTTGAGGGGCTGCACTAGGTCACCCAAATTGTGATGTAAATAATTGTAATAAAGTGCCTGCTTTGTACTTGCAAAAAATAATAAAATAAAATACTATTTTCTGTATTTCTACTATATTTCCCTCCAATATAATATGTTTTTATACACCTTCATGTGGTGGAATTTACCCTTTTCTCTTTTCTCCTTTCTTCTTCTCAGCACCCCTTAATTAGATTTTTTATTATCACATCATAGTTAGTTCATATCCATACCCTCTCTCCATGTATAACCTTTTTAAATGTTGTTTTAAATGTACAAATCTAAAAATTAACAAGTTATCATCCTCCTATATAGGGTTGTAAACAGTTTGCCTCTACTGAATAAGAAATTTTGTTTTCTTTTTCCCCACCTCCATTTTCCTTTTTATGCCTCTCTTATATTTGAAGATCAAATTTTCTATTGAGCTCTGGTCTTTTCATCAGGAAGGTCTGGAAATCCTTTATTTCATTGCCTGTCCATCTCCTTGAGTGAAAGACTATGTTCAGTTTTGCTGGGTAATTGATCCTTAGTTGTAGTCCAAGCTCTTCCAATACTTGCTATTCACTTTTTTCAGTCCTATTAGCCAATTTCACAGGTATGAGGTAGTACCTCAGAATTGCTTTAATTTACATTCTCTCATGAATAGTGAGAGTAAATTTCCACATGGATAGATAGCTTTGTTTGCTTCATCTGAAAACTGATCATGTCTTTTGATCATTTATCAGTTGAGTAATACCTCTCATTTTTCATAAAATTGACTCAGTTTTCTATATGTATGAGAAATGAGGCCTTTATCAGAGAAACATTTTTCATTTTTTTCCACATTCTCTATTGCTAACTGTATGTCCCTCCATCTTATCCCCATCATTTATTCTATGCTCTTTCTCCTTTCAACTTGTCTCTCCTCAAAAGTGTTTTACTTCTGACTACCCTCTTCTCCATAATTCACCTTTCCACCACATCCAGCTTCTCTTTTCCCCTTCCCCTCCCACTTTACTGTTGGGTAAGAGTGATTTCTGTACCCTATTGAATGTTCATGTTCACTCTTTGAGAAAATTCTGATGAGGGTAAGGTTTACTGGCTCCTTCTAAACTTCCCCCTCTTCCCCTCTACTGTAAAAGATTTTTCTTGCCTCTTTTATGTGAGATGATTTATCCCTTTATACCTCTCCTTTTCTCTTTCTCCTAGTCTATTGCTCTCTCACCCCTTAATTTTATTTTTTAGATATCATCCCTTTATATTTAACTCACCCTTGTGACTTTTGTCTACATATACTCCTTCTAACTAACTACTCTATTAATGAGAAAAGTCTTATGAGTTCCAAATATCTTTTTCCCATGAAGGAATATAAAAACCTTTTATGCCCAAAGGACTATAAAATATGCATACCCTTTGACCCAGCAATATCCCTTCTAGAGCTGTATCCCAAAGAGCTCATAAAAATGTGAAAAAAAGACCAACATGTACAAAAATATTAATAGCAGTTCTTTATGTGGTGACTAAAATCTGGAAATCGAGGGGATGTCCTTCAATTGAGAAATGGTTGAACAGGTTGTGGTATGTAAATGCAATGGAATACTATTGTGCTATAAGAAATAATCAACAGGCAGACTTTAGAAAAACCTAGAAAGACTTATGTGAACTGATGCTGAGTGAAGTGAACAGAAGGAGGAGAACATTATTCACAGAAACAGTGACAAAGAGGATTGTTTCTGATGGAATTAGCACTTCAGAGCCATGCAAGGATCTACAACATTTCCTAAGGATTTATGTTGCAAAATACCATCCACATAGAGAGAAAAAGCTATGGAGTCAGAATGCAAAATGCAGCAGACTTTTCTCTTTTGTTGTGTTACGTTTTGTTTTGTTTTTCTCATGGTTTCTCCCATTCATTTTGTTTCTTCTGTGCAACATGACTAATGGGAAAATGTGTTTAATAGGATCCATATAAGATAGTATGCTATCGTTGGGAGGGAGGAGGAGAAAATGTGAAATTTATGGATGGGTTTGTTACAGAAAACAAATTAATTTGGAGGAAAAAAGTAATGTAAAAAGTTTAACCTTATTAAGTTCCTTATGATTTCTCGTTCCTGTTTACCTTTTTCATGCTTCTCTTGAACCTTGTCTTTGAAAGACTAATTTTCCTTTGAACACTGGTCTTTTCATCAATAAAGCTTAAAAGTCCTCCATCTCATTGAATGCCCATTTTTCCCCTTTAGGATTATAGTCATTTTTACTGGGTGTGTGATTCTTTATTTTAATCTTAGTTCTTTTGCCCTCTGAAATATCATATTCTTAGCCCCCCACATCCAATCCTTTAATGTGGAAGCTTCTAATTCTGCTGTAATTCTGACTGTGGCTCCATGATAATTGACTTGTTTCTCTCTGACTGCTTGCAGTATTTTCTCCTTGACCTGAGAACTCTGGAATTTGGCCAGAATATTGCTTGCAGATTTCATTGTGGGAACTCTTTCAGGAGGTGATCGGGGCATCATTTCAATTTGTATTTTACACTCTGGTTGTAGAATATCAGGGTAGTTTTCATGTCTAGGTTCTGTTATCGATCACGACTTTCAGGTAATCTAACAATTTTTAAATTATGTCTCCTGAATCTATTTTAAGTCAATTTATTTTTCAGGGAGATATTTCACATTCTCTTTTTTAATTCTTTTGGTTTTGTTTTATTGCTTCTTGATTTTTCATAAAGCCACTAGATTCCATTTGTTCCATTCTAATTTTGGGGGAATTATACACTTCCATGAGATTTAGCCAATTATGTTTCTCAAAGCATCCTTTCCCTCACTGGATTTTTGGACCTCTTTTTCCATTTAGACTTCTCTGTTTTTTTTTAAAGTGTTATTTTTGCTAACATATTTTGTGTCACCTATTGCAAGCTATTGACTCATTTTTCATGATTTTCTTGCATCACTCTCATTTCCCTTGCCAATTTTTCTTCTACTTCTCCTACATGATTTTCAAAATTCATTGTAAGCCCATGACCTGAGAATGATTCCTATTTTTCTTGGAGGGTTTTGGATGCAGAAGGTTTGATTTTGTTGTCTTTTTCTTAGTGTATGTTTTGATCTTCCTTGTCACTGTAGTTATTTTCAATAGTCAGAGGTTTTTTCTTTTTTGTTTGTTTGTTTGTTTTCTTCTGGTTGATCATTTTCCCAACCTGTTTCTTTTTAACTGTTAAAGTAAGGTTCTGCTTCCAGGGTGGAGGGCACATTTCCCCAAACTTCAAGGGTTTGGTGCAACTGTTTTCAGAGACACTTCTAGGAACTTGCAAGTTTTCAGTTCTTCCAAAATGTTATGATCTAAATAGAGGTTTTTACTTCTCTCCAGACTAGTGTTGTGCCCTGTGAGACCACAAACACTCTTTTCTTCTCCAAAACTGTGAGAAGGATCTTTTCTCCACTGCTGCTGCAGGCTCTGATATGTTATTCTTCCTCCTCTCCCTGTGACTGCCACCCAGGACTGTGACCCAGATGTAACGTTGGACAGTAGAGAATGTTCTAGAGGTACAAACAATGAGTTGAGAATTCATTTACCTACACTATTCTGGACTTTGTCACCTTAAGGAGGTAAAACAAGGGTAGAGGGTTTCTAGTAATCTTCCAATGATTAAGCAATTGAATTGACGACAATTCACAGATCTGGGGCCTAATATGAGAACATAATTATCACTACCCCTTTGAAATCATATCAAACTGATTAATACTGATTGGAATGGAGTAGGAATCCAAATGCATCATTTCTCACATACATACAACTTGAAGTATGTACATACACTCAATCAGAATATCTTGATTAAGACTGAAAGTACTTAAACCCATGATCTTACTTAACTTTCACTCTTACACTACCACTAAATGTATGACCCAAGGAGCAACATCCACCTTTTGAATATCTGTACCCAAAACCCCAAACTACATATTGAGTTTGGCCAGAGCACTGTAGGAAAGTGTATTTCCATTCAATTACAATGTTTTACTATTTTCTGACAACGTATTTCCATGCAACAACTCATTCATTCAAATTAAACACTAACCCACCAACCTCAGTGTACCTGCAAAAATATTACTTTCCTTCCAAAAGGATGCAGAATGGTCAAAATTTATTAAGCCTACTTTGCCAGTTAACAGATTTAGAGGGTTATCATAATATTACTTTATAAATGAGAGCAGCAGTAGGAATGGAAACCAATGTGGATTCGAAGTGTTGGAATCTATAAACCACTCCCACCAAAGACCCATATCTGTTACTGACTTAAAGTTTGCCATGCTTAGCACTTGGCCTGAAAATACAATTTCTGTAGTGAACTGATTGTAGAATATAACTAACATAATATAACAAACATAAACTGGATGAGAACTTAGAAATTATTTATTCCAATATTCTTTTATTCTACACAGTCCAAGAGTGACTCTGTACCTGGAACTAAATAGATGGTAATAGAGCAGGAATCTTCTATCCTCAATTTATTTTTCTTTCCACTGCTGTGCCATATCCTCAAATTTTGAAATTAATTAATTAATGAGTGAATAAGTGAACAAATAAAGCCAGCTTTCACTATGGCAGAAATTATCTTTCCATTGATTTATGTTGTTTTTAAAATGAATCCATAAAAACTTCATTATCTTTGAAATCTATGTGCATAAAATATTTTTATTGAAACACCTAATATGATATCGAGCCAAACAACATTTAATCATCACTGCTATCTGTCTGTGTTTTCAGTTATTTGGAAATGGAAGGAAAAATCAGCTGGTGGAATGCCTGTTTATAAAGTATCAACAAAAATAAATTACAATCCAGATGTAAAACTTCATGGCATGATAAGGGTTAAGAGACCCTAAATTTATGTCAGACATGAATTGATATGAGTATTTTAATTTCACCTGGAAATCAGAGGCAGAAGTGAATATGAAATAGAATATCTGTCTACCCTCCCAAAAACTGGTGCAGGTAATTAAGAACAAGATAGTATATCTTCCTTTACCTCAGCAGAAGAGGATATTTACTTTGCAGGATAATGGCAAGGTGGAGAATACTTTAGATGTTCTGGCAAAATATGTTCCTAGAAAAAGGAATGCAATAGGATAGTAATTAGTAGTGTTAGCAAGATGTGTCACATGTATAAATGTGCAGATGCATAGTATGCAAGCAAATTCATTGATATACATGCTGCAGCTGGCTTCTAAAAGAAAAAAACAGATGGAGAGACTGCACTGTCATGAGTGCTTTCAACACTGCCCATGAGTTTTGTGATACTTGAACACACCAGAAACTCCAATGTAGATAATATTGATTTGAATGATTCAATTATGAGATGAACCTAGACCCACACTCAGATCCAAAATATCAGTATGTCCTTTAGTTTCCAATTTCTTTTCCTCCTATATCAGACATAGCCTAATTTATGACAAACATGCTCTAATTACTTGAACTGTTTTATTTAATAGATTTATAGGTACACAAATCTTAAAAATAGATGTAAATTCCTCAATTTGAGAATTCTCACTAATGGTTCATATTTTAATCATGCCATGTCTAGCCATGCTTTGTGATATTTGCTCATGTTCAACCAAAATTGGTTATTTAGAGAGTTCACCTAATATGTTATAATCATTTTTTTCATTCTCCCAATTTTCTGACCACTATTGGAGCACTATTCATCTGTCATTACTTTTACATTCCATGTGATCAACTAATTTCTTCTTCTGGTCACACAATTCCTTGATCACAATATTAACTCACATTACAACATTTGATTTATAATCAAAATCATAAATATGATTATATGATATGACAATATATGATAATATGATATGATAATCATAAGTATGATGCTCATATATCCACAAAATCCACATAATTCAAAATTATGAATTTTTGCTCTCAAGAGAAGCTTGGGAGTCAGCAAAAGGCCTTGTGATTTCTTTTAATTAATTTATTTTTAGTTTTCAACATTCACTTCCACAAGCTTTTGAATTTTAAATTTTAGCACTCTCTCTTTGCTTCTCCCTCCCCAAGATGGCAGACAAACTGATATAGTCTGTACACATATATTCACATTAAACATATTTTCACAGTAGTCATGTTGATGAAAAGAACTATACCTAATAGGAGGAACCATAAGGAAGAAGAAATACAACAAAACAAAAGAGAGACAGAACAAATAGTGTGCTTCAATCTGCATTCAAGGTCTGTAGTTCTGAATGTGGATGGCATTTTCCATCATGAACCTGTTGGAGTTGTCCTAGAGCCTTGCACTTTTGAGAAGAGCTAACTTTAATCAAAGTTAGACACACTTCTATCATCACACAATGTGACTATTACTGTGTGCACTGTTGTCCTGCTTCTGCTCACCTCACTTAGCTTCAGTTCATATAATTCTTTCCATATATTTCTGAAGTCTGCCTGCTCATCATTTCTTATAGCACAAGAGTATTCCATTACATTCATATACCACAACATGTTCAGCTATTCCCCAGTTGATGGGCATTCCCTCAATTTCCAGTTCTTGTCCACCATAAAGAGAGTTACTATAAATAGTTTTGCACACGTAATATTTTAACTATATTTGCTTTTGGCAGTTATTTCTCTCCATTTGTTAATTCAGGTTTTTGCTGATTAAATAATTTCTATTTTCTCTCTGTTCTCTCTCTGAGATTAATCTCTGCTGTGGCAAATAATTCACACTGGCAAACTTTGGAATGAAATTACTTTACTCAAGGTCTATGCAGAAGCAATTATATTCATGAAAATGTATCACTGAGATAGTCTGCAATACAGCTAGAACTTTCACCATTCTGTTTCCTCTTCTCATCCTCGTCCTTTTTATACTTTGCTGTTTGTCCTTTCCAGTAATCCCCAAAACCACTTGATGATTTGGATTTCTTTAAAGATTATTCCATCAATGTTTCTTCACCAAAGAAGAATCTCAGCACCAAGCTCTGGAGGCTCAATTGCTCTTCTTGCAGCATTTCTTTAGGCTGGAAGAAACTGGTTGATTGGAGGACCCCACAAAGGCCATTATAAGGCAGCCTCAGTGTGTGGCCCAAGATTTTGCTAAGTACTCACTTTTTTTCCTGGAAAGTCCAAAATTAGAAATAACTTCATAACCTACAGTATCATCAACTGTCCAGGGCACATGAACTGTAACACAGTTGGAAAGATCTTGTGGAAGGCAGCATAAGACTGGAGCAGTGTGATGTCCTTGAAGTTCCAAAAAGTGCATAAACAGGATTTGGACACTGAGTTTGCTTTCCTGGCTAGAGATCATGGAGATACCTACCCTTCTGATGGAGAAGGAAACATCCTAGCTCATGTTTTTGTCCCAGATCCTGACTCCAAAGGAGTTGTTCACTTTGACAATGATGAAGAATGATCATATTCTGAAGAGGGAACCAACCTCTTCCTGGTGGTTGTTCATGAGATAGGCCATGTCCTGGGCCTACAACACTCTCAGGGTTCAGAATCTATCATAGTCTCCAATTATCAATATCAGGACCTAAAACTCTTTGGGTTCAAGGGATCCAGATCCTAAGAGAAAAAAGAAAATGCCATATCATGAAGTTCTAACCTTAGTGCACATGGATACTTTTATCCATTTCCCTGACCCAGGAAGAAAACCAATAACTCATGAGAAAATGTTTCCCATGTTAATTTGAGACCTATTGGATCTAAGATACAAGCATGTGGGGAGAGAAAAATGGTCTAATTTAGAATTTGAACTCTGAACAAGAGAACAAAGGAATATTTTAAATATAAAAAATGAAAATCCATTTTCTAATGCCTTTTTTAAGAATGAGAGTAAATTTTACATATTATTTCTAAAAAAATGTGGCATTGGTGCTAAAGAGACAAGGTTATTAGAATCACTTTTAATTGTTTATCATGTTCTGATTTATAAAGAATCTTGCATTCCTTAGTCCAGAAATAATCCCCTGAATATTAAAGAGCAGAATGTTAATCCTAACAGACATACTTATTAACTGTGTCATCATTGGCAAGGCCCTTAACTTCTAAGTTTATCAGGTAAAAACCTAGAATTTAACTACTATGTCTAAGAAAAGTTAATATTTGCCATAGTTAGAGGAAATTCATATAACAATCTAAATGTATGACATTGCAGTTTCTTTCTATATTGACATAGTTCCTGCAATCTATATTAATCAATAGAAATTGGAGGAACAGTCAATATGGTGTTTGCTGCCAACAACTCTAGGGGAAATGCCGGGAGCAGAACAGAGGTTTATACACAATGTTTGTAGATCTTGCCAAGGCCTTTGACACTGTTAGTTGTGAGGGCTTGTGGAAAATAATATCAAAATTTGGTTGCCCAGAGAAGTACATCAATATTATACATCAATACCATGAAGTCATATTTGCCCAGGTTCCGGATAGTGGAAAAAGCTCTCATGCCTTTCCAGTCTCTAATGGAGTGAAACAGGTCTGTGTACTTGCTTCCATGCTTTTTAGCATGATGTTTTCAGTCATGTTGTCAAATGCTTTCAGTGAGGATGAACAGGGCATCAAGGTCAACTACCATATTGATAAGTTCAACTTGAAAAGGTTACAAGTCAAGGCCCAAGTGGAGGGAGAGTTGGTGCATGATTTTCTGTTTGCAGATGATTGTGCACTCAATGCAACCTATGAAGCTGAGAAGCAACAATCAATTATCTGCTATGTGGGCTAATTTTGACTTAATAATTAATTAAACCAAGAAAACACAGATGAACCATCAGCCACCATCACATCATCCTTATGTGGAATCATCAGCTACAACAAATTTTGAATGCTATGGATAAGTTCACTTACCTTGGTAGTGTACTTTCCAGGGATGTACACATTGACAATGAGATTGACGCATGCATTGCCAGAGCTTGCTCAGTGTTTGGGAGGCTCTGGAGAAAAGTTTTAGAGAGAAGAGATATTAGACTGACTACCATACTGAAGGTGTACAGAGCCACTGTGCTGACCTCATTGCTGTATGCCTGTGAAACATGGATAGTCTACCAGTGCCATGCCAGGAAACTGAATCACTTCAATTTGAACTGTCTTGGGAAGATTCTGAGGATCATCTAGCAGGATAAGGTAGTAGACACTGAGGTCATTGATTAAACTGAACTGCCAAGCATTCAAACTATACTTCACAGAGTGCAACTTTGATGGGCTGGCCATGTTGTTCAAAGGCAAAATGCATGCCTGCCAACAAAACTATTTTATGGAGAACTCACATGGGGAAGGTGATCACATGGTGGTTAGAAGAAGCAATACAACGACAGTCTTAAGGTCTCTCTCAAGAACTTTGGATTTAACTGTGCAACATGGGAGACACTGGCACAGGACCTCTCAGCATGGCATGCCCAATTAAGAAAAGGTACTGCGCTCTTTGAGCAAAGCAGAATTGAGACATCAAAAAATAAACAAAAGAATCACAAATTTGGAGTATCCACCCCAAATATTCATGTGGACTATCTCTGTCCAACCCATGGTAAAGCATTCCAAACTCATATTGGTCTGATCAGCTACAGTCGGACACACTGAAACTTCACTTTATCATATTGATGCCATTTTAATCCTCTTCAAAAATGGACAGCAACCAACCAATCATTAATCAATATGTACTTATTCAATAGTTAGATATTCAATTCAATATATCCAGTATTAATTGATGAAATAAAGATGCGAAGGAAGGAGATCTTACTACAGATCTTAAAATCCTGTAGGAAAGACAATCAAAGTAACAATCTGGGTCAATGATGTAGATGACAGCAACAGGAAAACAATAAAAGGGGACCCTAGAACTATAATGCTGAGAAAGACTTCCTGCGCAGAAAGAATTTGAAATCAGCTTAGAAGAAAGTGAAGATTTGAGGAAAAGCCAGAAGAGTTTATAGCAGAAGAATTGAATAAGCAAGGGCACAAAAAATGGCATGAGAATGATGCAGGTCAGAAAGGAAGTCTTCATGAGTACACTCTCCCTCTTGTTTTCATGATACAGTGGATGGAATGAAGGACCCAAGGCCAGGAAGACTTATGTTCCTGAGTTCAAATTTGCCCTATGACACTTATTAACTGTGTGACCATAGAAAAGTCCCTTAACTCCATTATCCTCAGTTTCTTCATCTGTAAAATGAGCTGGAAAAGGAAACAGGAAACCACACTAGTATCTTTGCCAAGAAAACCCCAAATGGCTTCATGAAGAGTCAGACATGATTGAAATGACTGAACAACAACATTCCCATAGCTTTGCTCTCACCTGGCTGACCACTCCTTCTTAGTTTTCTTTCTGCTTAATCCATTTCATATTGTCATATGTATTACTCAATGCCCAGTTCTAAAACCTCTTTTCTATACTCACTCTCTCTTAGTGATCTCATTTGCTTTAATGAATTTATTGTCATTTCTGTGCAGATGGATCACAGATCTAGATGTCAAATTGTAATCTTTTCACTAACCTTGACTCTTGCAGCAAACACCTATTGGATATTTTTATATTGAATGTGCTGAAGAAATCTCAAATCACAGCATGTTAGAAATAGGATTCATCATTGTTTCTTAAAAACATTCCTCCTCAAATTCCCAACTTCTGCTGAAGTTTCAACCATTTTCCCAGGCTTTCTACTGCATAACCCTGAAGTCATCCTCAACTCCTGAGTCTTCCCATAACTTTTGTACAGACTTCAATCACTTTTCACCTAGATGATTTTAATAATCGCCCAAGGGGGGGCGGAGACAAGATGGCGGAGTAGAAAGACTTACATTTGCTAGCTCCGAATCCACAGCCCATAGATTTCCTGTAAAAAGAACTCCTGACAAATTCTGGAACAGTGGAAGCCGTGCAGCAACACAGTGAAGGAGATTTCTGTTGCAGAGAGCCTGCAAAGGTACTCTGGACGGGAGCGGAGCCCTGCCCTGAGGACTCCTCCCCTTCCCCAGCTCTGGCCACACCGCACTGAGACAAGTGAGCAAACCCCAGCAGGTGTCAGGGACCTGAATCTCCGGCGGCCACGAAAGTCCCTCCACCCACAGACGCACAGGTCAGTGAGAGAGACGGGCTGAAAGGGGAGTGGGTATCTCCGGGACTCGGACCCCTTAGGGAGGCTGCGGCCGCGACAGAGGCAGAGGGAGCTTGGCCAGAGGCCCGCAGAGCAGGCTGGACATCGGCAGCAGCTCGATTGCAAAAGGTCTCTGCATAAAGCCCCTGAGGGAACTGAACCTGAGAGGTGGCCCTGCCCCCACCTGAGAACCAGCAGATAAGCTCCCATTGAAGAGCAGTCAGGCCTGGCGTCAAAAGCCCTGAGGCTGGGGAGCAGCATTTGAATCTCAGACCCCAACCACTAGCTGGGTGGACCTAGGCAGGGGTGGAGAGGACTTGCAGAAGTCAAGTAACTGTCTGGGAGCATTTGAATCTCAGACCCCAAGCACTAGCTGGGCGGATCTAGGCTGGGGTGGAGAGGACTCTCAGAAGTCAAGTAACTGGCTGAGAAAATGCCCAGAAAAGGGAAAAAAACTAAGACCAAAGATGGTCATTTTCTTGAGAAGATGATTCCGCCATTCCTCTCTGACGATGACGAAGAGATATGCTTACCATCAGGTAAAGACATAGGAGTCAAAGCCTCTGTATCCCAAATACCTGAAATAGATACCCC
>JAQQSK010000253.1:0-26628 GCA_028658325.1 Potorous gilbertii
AATACAGGAAAGTGGGGGAGAAGGGGATAAGGAGGTTGGGGGGGATGATGGAAGAGAGGGCAATGGGAGGAGGGAGCAATTTGAAGTCAACACTCAGGGAAGGACAGGATCAAAAGAGAGAATAGAAGCAATAGGTGGGGCAGGATAGGATGGAGGGAAATATAGTTAGTCTTACACAACACGACTATTATGGAAGTCATTTGAAAAACTACACAGATATGGCCTATATTGAATTGCCTGCCTTCCCAAAGGGAGTGGGTGGGGAGGGAGGGATGGGGAGAAGCTGGAACTCAATGTTTTAGGAACAACTGTTAAGTATTGTTCTTGCTATTAGGAAATAAGAAATATAGGCAGTGGGGAATAGAAAATTATCTGTCCCTACAGGACAAAACAGAAGATGGGGACAAGGGAAGGGGGGATGATAGAAGAGAGGGCAGATTGGTGATAGGGGAAATTAGAATGCTCTGTGTATTGGAGTGGGGGAGGGGACAAATGGGGAAAAAATTTGGAACCCAAAATTTTGTGAAAATGAATGTAAAAAGTTAAATAAATAAACTTATTAATAAAAAAAAGAAAGAAAAAAAGGGGAAAAAAGATTTTTTCCTTTTCTCAAAAGACTCTTTCAAACCCAACAATGAGGGTTGGGAGGAAGGTGTTTTAGGTCTAGTCTTTTTAAATAACCAATGCTAAAATAGGGGAAACAAATTTCAAAGATAAGTCACACATAGGAAGAAAGCAAGGTATCCCACACAATAAACTAGGTCAAGACTCACTAAAAAGGATATGATTATTTCTGATTTCTGTCTCAGACAAAGAACTAACCCATATATTTTAAAATAATCTTTGAACAATCAGAGAGGACAGATACAACTTTGTAGGAGTGGTTATTATGCGATATCACAAAGCAAAATTTTGAAATTCTTATTGTCATATGGACTAATAACCTTCGGCCCAGTTGGAGAGATTCTGGCTTTCTGAACTTTCAGATGTTCTTCAGGCTTTGCAAATCAAAGGGGTACCATGGCAAACAGTATACTACCCCCACTGAGAATTGGCCAAAACTCTTTTGGAGTGAAAATAGTTTTATATCCTTTAGAAGATAAATAGAAAGTTTCAAGGAGACCTCTGGGGTGTGTGTGTGTGTGTGTGTGTGTGTGTGTGTGTGTGTGTGTGTGTGTGTGAGAGAGAGAGAGAGAGAGAGTTTTACTGTATTACATTGCAATATCTTCCCAGAAAGGGTATATATAATAGCTTTGGGAAAGACAGAAACTCATGGAAAAATTGTTAATGAGTAATAGAAGCTTAAGTATCAGGGATATAACCTCTTTATTTGTAAAGAGATGGGGAGGAGGACAAGAGCTCAGAATGAATGATATATGTCTGCCATACTGATGACTATTGAGTTAGTCATAATGCTGAATTCCACAAGAGGAAGCTACTATAATAAGAAAGATGCAAACAGATTACTACTAGTTTGATTGAGATAATGAGGTAATTTTGACTTTTCAAAGACTATGCTGGGGGAAGGAGAGCAGAGTCAAGATGGCAGAGTAACAGCAATTTTTCCTTATCTCCTCAATACCCTCTCCACAGCAACCTATAAGACACACTGAAGGAAATTCTGATTGGAAAAGACATGAAAAAGTCACAGCAAATAATTTTTCCAGCCCAGGACAGCTTAGAAAGATAGAAAGGTCAGCAGACCCTGGGGAGAGAGTTGATCAGGAATGCCATAGGGCAACAGTCAAAAGTGGAAAAAGTGGCAGTGGACAATGGCAGCAACATGAAGTAGCCTAACACCCAGGGATAAGGGAAAAGATTGCATAGGCAGAAAGGTATCTAAGGGAACTCTTGTACTAGTATTGGAAGCAGGAACAGATGCCATCTGGCAGAATCTATCACTGATTACCCAATTCTGGGCCACAGTTCCAGGGTGGAGAGCAACAGTCATGGTTATGGTCATGAAGAAGAAGGGCCTCTACCTGTGTAAGGAGCAAGGAAAAAAATCCAGACATATGTGGCTCTAAGCCTAAGAACAGAGTAGAGACTCAATTTTAACCTTTTGTCCTACATAAGTCTACAACATAATAAATCAGGGCAGAAGACCAAAAGCAAAAGGAAGCCAGCAGTTTAGTTACTCGGAACTTGTAGAATCTCCCAATGGGCTAACTGACTAAATCCAGCAGTAATCTGTGCAAACTCAACCAAACATGAGTGAACAGACCCAAATCAGGTAGATTTTGTGGAGTGCAGACCAGAAGAACAGTGAGCAGACCTCTGCTTGGATCACACCACTTTGAAAGCACTAGAAACTTAGAGGACATAAAATACAGAAGCTCAAATCAGATATTTGCCCCAGAGGCGAGCAGAGACAAGCACTAACAAAAAGTCCAAAGTCAAAAAGGTGGCTGGGAAATGATGGGGGGAAAGAAACAGCACATGAAAAGCTGTGACAGAGAAGTGACAGAGGTCAAGACACAAATACAAAAGACAATGACTTGAAAATATTTACAAGCAAATTCTTAAGGGAAAATTCAGACAGCACAAAATTATAGGGATTTCCTAGGAAAATTAAAGGTATTTTTTTTAAAAAGAGTAAAAATAATTTTTAAAAATCAAATAAAAAGAAGACAGTGGAGTAAGCAGCAAATCACTGTAACTCTCCCATACTCACCTCCAAACAACCATAATATAGAACCCCAAACAAAGCCTGGAATAGCACAACCAGCAAAAAGATGGGGTGAAATAATTATTTAGTACAAAAACCTTGGAAGACCAACAAGAAAAGTCCATATCACTCAGGTGAAAGGGGAGTATAGTTCAAGATGAGAAGCATGTCAGCAAGCCCCACCTCAGTAAACCAGTGGGAAATCCAGACCCTCAGTGTGACGAAACAGCCAAATGTCCCCTTCCCTACATGTTTTAGCATAGCCAGGGAAACCATCAGACTCCAGTTCCAAGAACCACCACATGCTTTAGTGCAGCCCCAGGCAAACAGGTAGTCTCCAGAGACCAGACCACCACATGCTTCAATGTAACCACAGGGAAACACAGAAACATCTCACTGGGGCTCATCACATATTAGACACTATCTCTAAGACTTCAGTTTAGCAGGCAAGCTGCCATACCTCTATGGAATCCAGTAGCACCAGTCAACCTCCAACCCATGCAGTACAGCACCATACATGAGGGTCATCTGTGGGTCTTAGGGGAGCATCAGCACAGCACCAGGTAAACAGCTGTGGCCTGCAGTAATTAGCACAAGAATCCTGAGACAGTCCCCCTTCCACCCTGGGAGTAGAGTTCAAATTTAAAAAAGAAAAAAGAACACAAAACAACAAAAGAGAATATGACCATATGTAAGAGTAAGCACCCTAGCAGACTCAGGATGACCTGGGTTCTTTGATCTGCTTAAAAAGAGAAGACAGCTTCAAAAGGATTAGCAATTCTTTGATTAAACATACATGTCATTCACTAGTTCAGGGGAAAGGCTAGCATCCTGAACATGGAGAAAAAAAAAGAGAAAATACAAGCAGAGAAATTATCACAAAGATCAACAAACAGGGTTCCAACTCTCTGATAAAGTAAGACAACCACCTATGTATACCCCTGGATGGGGGTGTATCAGCAACATCTGACTAGTTGGGTGGCTCTCAATAAACAGCTATTCAGAGCCCCATCCAGGGAGTCAAAAGATTCTTCTCATAAGCAAACCCCCAAAGCAAAATGTCAACCTCCCAGTACATATAGTTTTCAATTAATAGGCTCAGAGCCAGAAGGCATCACAACCCATGTGACTCTGCACAGCTATGAATTATCAGGGTTCAAAGGAGATCAATCATTCAGATGTTTTCAATGAGCCTGGGAAACTGGATATTAAAAAGAAAACAACAAATTTCCACCTTGTTTGCACTTACACCAGACAGGGAAGATCAAGACATAAACTCATAAGCGTAAAACAATGTCAAAACACCTCTGGGTAAAACCTCAAAGCAAAATGAGGAGTCATCTCAAGTTCAGAAAGAACTCATGGAAGAGCTCAAAAAGGAGTTTGAAAACCAAGTAAGAGAGGTAGAAGAAAAATGGGGAAAGATATGAGAGTGGACCAAGAGAATTATGAAAAAATGCAGTATCTTGGAAAACTGCTAAAGAAGTAGAATGGAAGAAATGGAAAAAAGATACAAAAAAACCACTGAAGAAAACAACTTCTTAAAGAGTACAGCTGACCAAATGGAAAACTAAGTACAAAAGCTAGAATTGGGCATGTGGAAGCTAATGCATCTATGAGACATCATAAATCAATCAAACAAATTCAAAAGAATGAAAAAAATGGAAGAAAATATAAAATTTCTCATGGGGAAAAACAACTGACCTAGCAAATAGATCTAGGAGATACTATATCAGAATCATTGGACTATCTGAAAACTGTAAGCAAAAGGAGGAATTGATCAGCATCTGTCAGGAAATTATCAAGGAAAACTGCCCTGATGTCCTGGAATCGCAGGGCAAAATAGGCATTGAAAGAATCCACCAATTCCAAAATAAAAACCTCAAGAAAACTTATAGACAAATTTAAGAACTCTCATGTTGAAGAAAAAATCCTACATATGTCCAGAAAGAAACAATTCAAATATTGGGGAGTCACAATCAGAATCACAAAGGATTTGGCAGCTGCAACAATAAAGGACGGGTGGTCATAGATCATGATATTCTGGAGGATATAAAAGCTAGGGCTACAACCAAGAATCACTTACCTGGCAATGCATAATGCATTGAAGAAAAAAACTGACCTTCAACAAAATAGAAGGACCTCAAGCTTGGAGAAGACCAGAACTAAGCCAAAAATTTGAGCTCCAATATTAACACCCAAGAGTATGGAAAAGAAAATATGAGGGATTCAGTGGAGCTAATCTATTTACATCTCTACATGGGAAGATGATATGTGTAACTCTTAAAAATTGTATCACTAACAGTACAGGTAGAAGAAATGTACATAGAGAGTACAAATATAAGATGAATTTGAGGGAATGGCATAAAAAAATTAAGACATGAGGAGGAATACAATGGGAGCAGAAGGAAGGGATGAATTATTTCACATGAAGAAGCAAGAAAGACCTATTCCAGTGGAGGGGATGATGGGGGCAGGGCAGGGTGGGCAATGGGCATCGCTTAAATTTTCATCAGTATTAGCTTGAAGAGGAAATATGTACACAATCATTTGAGTACAAAAATCTGTCTTACCAGACAGGGAAGTAGGAGGGAAAGAGATTCAATAAAGGAGTGGGTGGAAAATGACAGAAGGGAGGGTAGATCAGGGGAGGTGGAAGATAGAAACAAAACACTGGTGAGGTGGGAAAGGGTAAAAGGAGAGAGAGGACAAACTGAAGGAACAATAAAATAGAGAAAAACATACTGTGTTTCACGGTGATGTGAAGTCTTCAACCCCTCCCATGCCTCCCCAAGGAAGCTTCCGTTCTAGCTTTGCCAAGTCCTTGGTTCTTGTTGTCTCATTATACCCCATTGACAATGAAGATTAATGATTAAGGAAGCACAGCTAGTTCCTACACCTGAGCATTTTTTTAGACTTGATCTTTGAAAGGGGTTGACATACGGATCCCTATAGGGGGATAGGGAGCGGAATGAAACAAAAGCTCAACAAGGTTCTCAGAAGAAGGATGAACTCTACCTTAAAATGGAAGTGGATAGCAGAGTGGATCAAAAACCAGAACCCTACAATATGGTGCTTACAAGAAACACACTTGGAGCAGAGAAACAAAGTGTGTGTGTTTCAGTTTCACCTGAAATTTGGAAAGCAAGAGTAGCAATCCTGATCTTAGACAAAGTAAAAGCAAAAATAGACCTAATTAAAAAGAGATAAGGAAGGAAACTATATATTATTGAAAGTTACCATAGACTAGGACTTTTTCCACCAGCAATACTCTTTTCACCTTTCTGCAACATTTTTTGGTGTTGCATGACCTGAGGGCATGATCAATGCAAAATGTGCATGTTTTGTTTTCAGAACCAACACTGCAGTGAAGTTGCTCCAAGGGGGCAAGTGCTGCCAGAAACAACTCAGATTCATTACAAGTTTGATTTTGAATTAATTTTTGGTCCTTGTGCATTCAGAAATCTTTTACTGTTGCCCAATTTTTTGCCATGCTATATGGGGTCATGACTCACAATTTAAGAAGTGCTGCCATAGACAATGAAGCAATTAAATTAGAAGAACAAGGGGAAAGGGGAGTGGGGGGAGGAGTTGGAATTTTATAAATCCAAATATTGAAAACTAAAACTAAATTAATTAGTTTTTAAAAATAAAATAGAATTATTTTTTTCCAGAAAAAAAGAATTAACTCAAAGAGGGAATAACATGCATATGTAATTGGGTATAGAAAACTATTTTACCCTCCAGGAAAGAAGGAGGGGAAAGGGATAAGAGAAGAGGGGGTGATAGGAGAGCAGATTGGGGGTGGGAGTAGTCAGAAGCAAAACACTTTTATGGAGAGATGGGGTGAAAGGAGAAAGAGAATAGAATAAACAGGTCTGGGGGGGGAATATGATGGAGGGAAATACAGTCAACAATAAATAGTAACTGTGAAAAAATTTTTGAAGCAAGTTTCTTTGATAGAGGCCTCATTTCTCAAACATATAGAGAGTTGAGTCAAATTTATAAAAATAAGGGTCATTCTCCAATTGGTAAATGATCAAAAGATATAATCAGTTTTCAGATGAAGTAATCAAAGCTATCTATAGCTACATGAAAAAAATATTCTAACTCACTATTGAGTGAAGAAATGCAAATTAAATGCAAATTAAAACAATTCTGACCTACTACCTCATACCTATTAGATTGTCTAATGGGACAACTAAGGTAAATGAGGGAATGATGGAAAAATGAGACACTTATGCACTGTCGGTGAAGTTATAAGCTGAAACAACCACTCTGTTGGGCAATTTGGAACTATTACCAAGTGCTACAAAACCATGTATATCTTTTGATTCAGCAATATCACTAGAAGTTCTGTATTCCAAAAGAAGCAAAAGACAAAAAGGAAAAGGACATATATGTACAAAGATACCGATAACAGCTCTTTTCTGGGAATGAAGAATTCAAACTTGAGGGCATTCCCATCATCTGGGGCTGAACAACGTGTGGTATGTGATTATGCTGGAATACTATTGTACTATAAGAAAGGATGAGCAGGATACTGTCAGAAAAACCTGGAAAGATTTGCATGGGTTGAAGGAAAATGAAATGTAACATGTGCAAAGTATCAGCAATATTGTAAGATGATCAACTGTGAATGACTTAGCTACTCTTAGCAATACAATGATCCAAGACAACTCTGAAGAACTTATAATGAAAAATGCCATCCATTCCCAGAGAAAGAACTGATGGTGCCTGAATAAAGATTAGAGAATACTTTTTTTAAATTTATGTTTCTTGAATTTTATTAATCTATGTCTATTTTTACAACGTGACTATTTTGGATATGTTTTGTATTACTACACATATATAACTGCTTGCCTTCTCAATGAGGGGAAATGGAATAGGAGGAAAGGAGAAAATTTGGAACTCAGTTTTAAAAAATAAATGTTAAAAATTGTTTATATATGTAACTGGGGGAAAATGAAATACTAAATAAATACAAAAATAAAGATAAACATGAGTGAGAAGTCATTAGGGACCAAATGAAGTTAAACAGTTTATATAAATGATACAAGTAACCCGTTAGTGTTTTATCATCATTAGGACTATTAGGAGTCTACTTAGACAGAAGGTATAGCTGTGATTCTATTCTGTTGAGAATGATCTTAAAAAAAGAATGAAAGAATAAAAACTTGGGATAAAATGGAACAGGAAAGAAGGAAGAGGAAGAATAGATTACACAAGAAAAAGATTACAAAATGGAGGGAAGATTGAAGGGGAACAGTGGGTGGCATTTGAACTGAACTGGTTCAAGGAAGGAAAAATATATATATAAACACACAGTTGGGTACAGAAATCTATCTTGCCCAATTGGGCAGTAGAAGGAGAAGGGGTTAAGAAAAGGTGAAGGAAGTTGGGGGTAATAAGAAAGAGGCTAGATTAAGGAAGGCAGTGGTCAGAAGTAAAATAGGTGCTTGAGGGAGCAGGATATAACAGAGAAGGCTAAATATAAAAGAATAGGATGGAGCAAATAAACAATCATCATAAATATGAATGGGATGAACTCACCTATAAAATGAAAGGGGATAACAGAATGTATTAAAAAACAGAATACAATAATGATGTTTACAATAGAACACTTGAAACAGGGACAATACACAAAGAGTTAAAATAAGGAACTAGAGGAGAATCATTCTCCAGGATGTCTAGCTCTAGATGAGTAACTACATCATCATGGTTAACAGTTGGGTTAAGATCTTTCTTGTATAGTACTTCTGCATATTCTAGCCACCTCTTCTTAAACTCTTCTACCTCTTTATCGTGCCCATTTTTGCATGAAACATTACCTTAATCTCTCTCATTTTATTGAAGAGATTTCTTGTCCTTCCCATTCCATTGTTGTTGCTGTTGTTTTCTATTTCTTTGTATAAGAAAACTTTCTTATCTCTCCTTGCTATTCTCTGGAATTCTACAATCAGTTGAGTCTATTTCTTCTGTTTTCATTTACCATTTGCTTTTCTTCTTTAGCTATTTTTAAAGCCTTATAAGAGAGCCACTTTGCTTTCTTGCTTTTTTTTTTTCAGGATTTTTTTGTTATTGCTGCCTCCTCTTCTATACTGTGACCCTCTATCTGTCTACCAGATCTAAGCTCTTAAATCTGTTATTATTTCCACTTCATTATCAATAAGGGACATTATTTAGGCCATATCTATGGAGGTGGATGCTTTTTCCAATTTAAATCTGACATTTGTAATAAGAAGCTCATGATCTGATCCACAGTCATCTCCAGGTCTTATTTTAACTGACTGATCAAGCTTCTCCACCTTTGGCTGCAAAGTATTATATTAGCAAGCAAGGTAACACACCAAGAATGGCCTGCTAGCACAGGTTCTTTGATCTGCTTTATAAAGGAAAGTCAGCTTCAAAGGAGTCAACAATCCTTCTTTAATTAAACATTTACAAATCATTCACTAGTTTAGGGAAAATGTTAGCACCCTGAACATGGAGAAAATACAAGCAGAGAAATGAGCTGAAAGCTTGACAGGGCTCCAATTGTCTGATGAAGTAATACAACAACCTACATACACTAGTGAATGGGGAGCACGAACAACATCTGAGTAGTTGGGGAGCTCTTAATAAACAGCTACTCAGAGTCCAATCCAAGGAATCGAAAGGTCTTTCTAATAAGTGAATTCCCAAAGCAAAATGCCAACCTTCCAGAATATGTAACAAAGACTCACTCCTGATTGGCTCAGAGCCAGTAGGCATGAAACCTATGTGACCCAGCACAGCTGTGAACCATCAGGGTTCAAAGGCGATCAATCCTTCAGATGTTTTCAGTGAGCCTAGGAAACTGAACTCCAGAAAAAAAAAATACCACTTTTCTTGGGCTTATAAGTATAGGTAATCAATCTGATTTCAATATTCACCATCGGATGATGTCCATATGTAGAGCTGCCTTTTGGATTATGGAAAAGAAGTGTTTGTTATGACCAGCAAATTGTCTTGACAAAACTATTCATTTTTGCCTAGCTTCATTTTGTACATGGAGATCAAACTTGACTCTTACTGCAAGTTTCTGATTTCCTACTTTTGCATTACAATCCCTTATCATGAATGTCACTTCTTTTTTGGTGTTATTTCTAGAAAATATTCTAGATTTTCATAGAACTGATCAACTTTGGCCTCTTTGGCATCAGTTGGATCATAGACTTCTATTACTGCAATGTTTAATGGTTTGCCAAAAGTTATACCCAGTACTGCTTTTTTAATTTTTTTTTTTTTACTAGAGGTTCCTTCATTTCTTCTAAAGGACTCTTGCCCATAATAGTATATGTTTACCAGCAACCTTGAAGGTCTTCCTCTCCCAATTTGATTTTATTTAATTAAAAGGGCCATCTGTTGACTCACTTTTTAAGGAGGTCTATTCACTGAATGGGTCTTACCTTACGCAAAGTGAGAATCTGAAAAAGTCTTAACCTAAAAGGGCCAGGATTTCCAGGGTCTTCCACTGCATCCTGGGCAATCTCCAGTCATCCTGATGAATATCTGGCCACTGAACCCAGATGGCTCTAGAGGAGAAAGTGAGTCTGGTGACCCTGCAAAACTCTTCCTCACTCAAATCAAAGTCAACTGAAAGTCACGCCATCATCTCCCTCATGTAATGGTCCTCTTCAAAAACGAAAGACAAACACAAACACAATATGTAATAATCACCTAAATTAAATTCACCTATTCCCCTTTATTTTAAGCTCACTGACACCAACGTATCAGTTTAATGTTTCTATCTCTTGTTGGGTTATATATAGTTTACCTTGGTTCACAGATTTTATATTCCAAGTTCCTGTAAAATGTTAATCTTTATAGTACCAGATTTTCCTTTCTTCACCAGGCAAAAAGCAGCTAAGCTTCCTTTTGGTTTTGGCCCAACTGCTTCATTAGTATTGGAACTACTTGTAGTTGTCCTCCACTTTTCCCCAGGAGTGTTTTGGACACTTTCTGATGTGAATAGCTCATCTCCCAGTGTCCTATCTTTTATCATTGTAATACTGTCCATGGGGTTTTCTTGGCGAAGATACTGGGGTGGTTTGCCATTTCCTTTTCCAGTGGATCACCTTTTCTCAGAAGTTTCCATTACAACTACCCTACGCAGCTTAGCTCTCAGTTTTATTGAACAAAGCAACTCCCTCTGTCACAGTAAGATGGTGATCCATAACAGGCTGTGTATCCCAAAGCAATTCACTTAAACTCTGTTTGCCTTAGTTTTCTCACCCGTAAAATTGGAATAATAATGGCTCTACCTCCCTGGATAATTGCAAGGATCAAGTGAGATAACAATATACTATGTCTAGTACCTGGCACAGAGTAAGTATTACATAGCATTTATTAATTCAGTAGAAAGAGCATCAGACTGGGAATCAAGGGACCTGATACAATGCAAAGTGTTCAGTAAGGATGACAATGACTCTTGGTTGATTAATATTTTTGAGGCTGCTGTCAACATGTATCAACATGGCCCCTCATAAATTATCTTTGGCCCTCCCATCAGACATAAAATTCTAGACAAAAAGAACTATCTGCTTGATGATATTTGTGACTCTTTTCATATTATTTCCCTTATTTTGGTGGGTAGAGGAATAGGAGTCACACTCTTCCAAGTATGAGTAAATGGTCTATTGGAAAAGGTGATGAATTGTGAATCATGGGGTGTGGATTCAAAGCCCAACTCTATTACTTACTACCTGAGGCAAGTCACTTTGACTCTCTAGGCCTTAATACTTTGTTTATAAAAATGAGATAGCAGGAACAGATGACAGATAAGGTCCCTTCCAAGTCTAATCTGTGATCCTATTTCTCTCACTAAAATCTGTTTCTGAAAAGAGTTTATGATAACTTAAAGGTTGGAAGAGTACATGACTTTTTTTAGGGTCCTATTTTCTTGTTTCATTTTGCATTCTCAAGATTGTGGATTCAGATACTTTTTTGTTCAAATGATTTATTCAAAGGGTTTTACAAAATTCTTGAGTGGATTTTTATTTCATCTCTTTTTTTTATTATAATGGGTACATACATACACAAGTGCATTTATATGATATTTTTTATAACTAATTGTGTTATTTATATATACCTATAGTAGATAGTATATATATATATATATATATATATATATATATATATATATATATATGTAAATGTATGTGCTAAGGGTATAGATGAAATTCTTGAAAACATGGAAGGGAGGGGGCTAATGATTTCATCTGTTGCTCTGGCATAGAGTCATAAGACAACTCTGCAGTACCCAGTCTTGTCAGATCATTTTACTTTAGAATAATTGTATTGTTTTGCAATTTCTGGTTTTTTAATCTGCAATTGTTCTCCTATGGTCTTAAGAATATGGTCTATTAGTCATCATTACTCTCATATTGTCCTGGATAGAATCAACTACATCTTGAAAGCTGTGACAATGGCCTTCTATTCTGGAACAACCAGTATTGTCTAAAATTAGTATGCAATATGGGTCATAGAGTACATTTTTGATTTGTAAGGATTTATAAACTGGTTGCTAAGCCTTCTCAGTAATGGTCCTAAGTAAAGTCCTCAAGTAAGATAAAAAATTTGCAAAATGTTTCTTTTCCTCTTAGTGTCACGCCTCCCCCATCATTCTCAAAGTAAATTATTGCTGAATAATTTCTAAGACCTGCCTTGAAATGAAGCAGCATTTTAATTTGTGGTATTCCTGTGGATCAAAGAGTGAGTATAAACCATCCAGAGTGTCAACTACTTTTAACGAATTTTTAAGTTGATTTGTATAAATTTATTAATGAAAATATTTTAAAAATTTTAAATTATCTGGAAATAATTCTAGTTTTAAAGACTCAATAAAAATCCCAGCTAGGCTTCCCTGTGAATGCCAGGAGTTCAGACCTCCTCATAGCATGAAGGTAGCGAAACTTTTAATTCATAGATCTAAATCTTGGGATTTTCATAGTATTCCTTAAGAAGATGACAATAGAGTTGGGATTAAAAGAGAAAAAGACACTGCCAAAAAAAAATGTGGCTGAGAGGAAGAATCCATTCCATTCATAGCAGACTTTGTCATCAGAGAATGACCAGAGAATATTGGGAAAAATAAAGGTGTTAAAGAGTCTAGTTTAGCAGTATTGGTAGTATCTATAAAGGACAGTCATGTATAAAGCACCTAGAAAAGGTAGGTAAGACTATGTGTGGTAAGACTATGGAAGACCTTAAATGCTTAGAATAGGAATTTTTATTTTTTTTATTAGGTAGTATCAACTACTGAAGGTTTTTGCATAGAAGGGTAAGATGAACAGATCAGAGTTAGGAAGATCACTAGACTGTAGTGAAAAATTAAGCAGGATGCTAAGATAATCATATATGCCATCACCAAAAATATGATTATACAATTTTGAATCTACAGGGTGAATAAATCAGATATTATTCTAGTGGGTTAGAAAATTGACTGAATTCCTAAATCCAGGAAAGTTTCCTGGAGGAAGTAATATCCAACTTATGAGAAGGAACAGAGGAGACTGAAGCAGGGGGAGGTATCAAATTATTCAAAGGCTTAAAGGACAGTGGGGAAGGACAGGAGGAATTGACAATATTTTAGTCATAAAAAAATGTAAGTATGAAGAGTGACATGGCAAAGCCTTTGATCAAGATGATGAATTGTTATGGTTTCCCATATTGCCACTCCTACTAACATTACCTGCTCTCTCTCTCTCTCTCTCTCTCTCTCCATATATTTATGTCTATCTGTCTCTCCCCACCAGGGACTCTACTTAATTCTCATATACATACACATGCATACATACATGCTTGCATGGACACACATGTTATATATAGTTAATTGGAATGAGGTAATTGAGATTTTGTAATTATTAATGTTTGGGAGGCTGTTTTGAATTCTTTCTGCATAGTCTTAATATGTGATTTGAGTGAGAAATATTTTGATACCTGTAAAAAACAAAATATTCTTTTGAGGTCATATTTCAGAGACATTCACTTATATTACACGTTCAATTTTATTTAATATGCATATTTTTACCAATAAAATTATTTCACAAATAGAAATACATATGTGCAATATATACATATATGTATATATAATTTATATTGACTTTTCTATATACATTTGAGCTGAGTCTTGGAGTATGGAGAAGATGTCAGCATCTTAAGTGCAAGGATTTCTATATCCTAGTCTTTGAACGCCCAGCAAGTGGCATGAAGCTATGGGTAGAGAACTGACTTCAGCTCCTAGTAGATTACTCCCACCTCTGACCCCTATTAACTATGTGATCCTAGGCAAGTGACTACCTCTTAATGCCCTAAGGAAATTTCTAAACCTGTAAAATGCAGAAAAAATACCAACTTGCATTAGTAGAAGATATTTCATCATCAGGGAGTTCCCTGTAACTAAAAATCTAAGATTTAGTTCCTTTTCCTATACATATCCCTTTGCCCAGACCTAGTTTAGCAAATGGGGCAAATTGCTTAATAAATGGTGACTGAATTAATTTGAATAAACCCAATAAACTAGGAGTAATGCTATGATAGATAGTAGCTCCCAGGGAACCCAGATATAGTAGATTATTTAATTGCACCCTGAATTTCTTTTCCTTCTCTTCCAACCCTTTAGCTCAGCAAAATTAGCATCTATGTTGGGCAAGAACTCTACTGGCTTTCCATGTGCTCTGATTTTCCCCATGCATGATCTAGGAATCTGTCCAAGGGTGGAGTGGAAACCAAACCTCAGGAACAGAATATACCCTTCATTTTTTACTCATTAAAAGTTCTACAAACTTTCACTTTGGGAAATCCAAAGTTCCTCTCTTTCTATCACCTTCCTTCATGATCAAGGATCCTAAAGACATTCCTAGCTTTTCTTTGTGCAAACTGAGGTCTATTGCTGACTTAAAGCACTGGGAAATAGGCTCCTAGGGATTTGGGAAAGGGAGTGTTCAAGGGCAATATGACGTGACCAGTGAATCAGTACATAGGAAAGTTCTGGCAATCAGATTTGGCTGGGCCATGTGAACATTCCAATGTAACTTTAAAAAATATTACAACTGTTTATTAATATTTAATGAATACAGAGCTTATATGATATAAGTAACAGACTTTGATGAAAAATACCAAGGAGATGATACAAAGTGACATGTAATCAGAAAAAACATTATCCAAGTTTTGATCTTAGAATAAATATTACTCACTAGAGGCCTCCCTTTCCTCCCCCAACTTATTGAAGAGTTGAGTGTAGCAGCTGTCGTCTTGTACTGGTAGCTAGCCGAAGATCATTTTGGAAATTCTGAATACGCAGGCCTAATCATGTTAATCAAATGGCCAAACCCTTCAGTGTTTTCCCATTGACTACTAGATTAAGTCAGGACGACTTAATGGGACACTCAAGGCTTTCCCTAGTTGGAAGTCACCCTGCTTTCCGATTTTATCTCTCTTCTAATTTAATTCCAGCCAAATTGGCTTGATTCTTGTTTCTGGGTTCAAATTCCATCTCTGATGCTCATACGGACTATTTGTACCTGATTTGTGGTGGAGCTTTCCAAGCTCATATTGGTCTGATCTGCCACCATAAGAAACACTACATGTTGACTCCCAATGTAATGATGTCATTTTGATACTCTTTTAGTATGAAAGATAATGAGTGAATGAATCCATGTGATCTTGGGTAAATTACTTGACCTCTCTGAACCTCAGTTTTCTCATATATAAAGTAAGAGAGATGAGTGAGATGACTGTTTAAAGCACCTTCCATTCTTTGACCTATAAATCCTCTGCTTCCATTGTCACTCCTGTACTTCAGATACTTGGCTCAAATGCCATAAAAAACATCTCTGATCCTCCCCAGGTGAATGTGATTTCATAACGCTTTATAATCCTCTCACACTCTTATAATGCCATTAGTATTGTATCTCCTCTACTGAAGTCTTATTATAATACTTCTTGGTAGTGTAGATATAACCCTGGATTCTTAATGATGATACAAGGGAGGTACAAGCTCTAGTTGGTTCTCTCAAGCTTCTGACTACCACCTCCACCAATTTGCTCTCCTTTCTATTAGCTCCTACCCCCTTTCTCTTATCCTTTTCTCCCTTGCTCTCCTATAGCATAAGATTGATTTTTATGCCCAACTGAATGTTTGATATTCCCTCTTTGAGTCAAATCTGATGAGAATAAAATTCAAGCATTTCCACTCCCCTTCCCCTCAAATTAGTGTTTTACTACTGGGTGTGAATTGCAATGGTTCTAAAGCTGCTGTGTTTCCTCCAAAAATAAGATGCAACAAAACCCTCAGCACCCAAGCTCTCCAGACAGCCAAACTTGTAAAATGACATTTTAAACGTGCTCTGCCAAATTTCCAAAACCTATATTTTTTAAATCCATTAAATAAATCCTTTCAAAACATCATAATTTCTTTTCGTATTATTGAAAGAGAAATATGGAATTCTCAGAGGTAAAAAACAATCATTGAAGGGTGCCTTTTATTTTGAAAGTGGTAAAACCTAAATAATAATCATCAAAAATATTTTCTGCTTAATCATATTGTAGGGTTGTATGAGTGTGGGTTTTGGGGGGGGGGGTCAGTGGGGAGGTGTGCAAATGAAAACAGCTTCCTGAATAGCCTGTGCTTGGGCTTCTCATAAGTTGTACTAGAAGGGAAGGTGGAAATGTAGAGGAGGAAGCCACACTGTCATTCAGGTAATCTTACTGTGGTATTTTCATTGGTTTCAAATATCTGGGACTCTCGTTCCATTACCATTGTCCCTTTTTGGGTCCTGAGGTTTGTATCCTATTCCAACAATGAGTGAAAAGGAAAGATCGGAAGAAGGTTGTGTGGCATCCTGTATCCCTCCTAACCCTTATATGCATTCCTTCTTCTTAGCACTCTGGGAAAACTGAAAAGAGGGGCAATAAAATATAGTAAACAGAAAGCTGGACTTGGGGTTAGAAAGACCCATGTCTCACACTTAGTTCTGTGAAGCTAGGCAAGTCTTCTCAGTAAAATAGGGCTGATGATAGCAATATTTGTGCCTATGTCATCAAGTTGTTTATTAAATATAAAAATGTTTTTAAAGCATTTTGTAAGCATTATAGTGGTATATACATGGCATGTGCCTAGGTGGCACAGTAGTTAGAGTGCCTATTCTAGAGTCAAAAAGACTCCCCTTCCTGATTTAAAATCTGGCCTCAGACATTTAATTGCTGTGTGATCCTGGCAAAGTGTGAGAGCAAGAAAAGTAGGATCTTTTGTTGTTTTTGTTTATCCCGAGAAATACCATGCCTCGGAACAATGTGATTAAGGAGGATCTTTCCCACCTATTGTGGGCCTGGAAAGATTTGTAGGAAGGCTCACACCTTTTGTTAATAAGTCACTATTATGCCCTCTGACTCTAAAAAGTGTATAAAGATTCTGATGTGCAGATGTGCTTTGGGGTTTAGTTTTTGGAAGAAGGTTTGTGTGCCGGATGAGAGTCTGGGAGGCCACTAAGCAAGTTCCGCTATCCCCCCACTGAAAAGCCAGATGTTGGTGCTTCCCTCTCCGGTAACTATGGTCAGACACTCAGACTTGTCTGTTGATTGATATGTATTGCTTTTGTCAGACAACTTTGGAAACACTGTAGATTTAGGTTTCTTTGTATTTTCTCTGAAGTTCAGGGTGCTGACTTCCCCCCCTGAATTAAGTGAATGATACATGGGTTTGATTAAAGTGATGGTTAACCCCTCAAAAATTGTCTTTCCTTTTAGAAAAGCGGATCAAAGAACCTGTGATAGCAGCCCCCCCCCCCGGTGTATGTAGGGGTGCTTACTGATACAGAAAGTCACTTAGACCTGTTTGTCTCAGTTTCCTCATCTGTAAAATGAGCTGGAGAAGGATATGGTGAACCATTCCAGTATCTTTGCAAGAAAACCCCAAATGGGGGTCATAAAGCATTGGACATGAAATGACTCAATAACAACAACATGTATTACATGTCATTTAGGACTCAGATACTGAACCTGCTTGTGCACTTTTGTATGTTCGGAGTACATTTCCACTTGTTAATTTCCTTAGCTTTTTTCAAGTCTCAACTCAAATTTTATCTTCTGCAGTAGTTTTGCCTCTGAAATGACTTTCTATCTACTCTATATATGATTATATCTAGTTTATACCATGTTGTCTCCCATTAGAAAGTGAGCTCATAGAAGATAAGGACTTAAATTCTTTGGGATGGGGGGGGCATTTTCTTGGCATCCCCAGAGCAGAGCAGAGGTCCTAGCACATAGGAAATGCTTAATAAATCCTTGCTGACTGATTACTTCTCAGAAAATTAAATCAAGATCCTAAAACTTGGGGAATTTTTACACTTAAGTAACAACTCCCTGGAAAACTGTCTCCTTTCTATTAACCAAAATCCTTTCCTTATAAAACCTGTTAAAATCTTATGCCCCATTGGAAATCTCTCTTGACTCTCATCACTAATTCTCCATGTTGCAACAATATCTTGTACCTATACAGTATTTATGGTTACAAAGCATTTTCACATATATTTTCATACACATTCTACCAAGATGACAAAGAAATTCAAGCTATACCATAGAAAGTTTGATTGAAAAAACTAGGAATATTTAGCCTGAGGAAGAGAAGACTTTGGGGGAGGGACTACCTTTAAATATATTTGAAAGATTAACATGAGAAGGAAATCACAGCAAAAACTAGTGATGGATTTGGAGTCAGGAAGACCTGGATTCAAATCCCACCTCAGACACTTACTTAGTATGTGACCCAGAACAAGTCACTTTATGCCTCAGTTTCCTCATTTGTAGAATAGGGATAATAAATACCATACTCCTCACTGCCCCCATCCAGCATTTCTCTAAGAAGAGAATGAGATATGTACGAAATCTTTTGCAACCTTACTAGAGCAGCATAAATATGGATAATCATTTATATTGTTATTATTGCTTTATGTTACTAAGAGAGTCCTTCAGATTAGATGCAGAGGACAGAATTGGAGCCAACAAGAAATCATTTCCTAACAGCACTGTCATGAGATAATATCAATTTCCTTATCTGAAGGAAGTCAGTTCTCCATCAGAGGAGTTCATCAAGTAGGTCAGGGACACTGTAAAGGTGATTTCAGGTCAGGTTGGACTTAGATGACTCCTAAGATCCTTTCCAATCCTGAGATTCTGTGGTTTAGACATGTGCTAGTGAAGAAGGGACAATGTAGTGGAATGGAACAAATATCATAGATAACTTTCAAGGTTGACTGTAAAAACTGTCAAAAATTGACTGTAAACCAATAAAAACTGGTTTGACTGGTATGACACCAGCTCCCTAAGATATATGCATGCCAAGACAAACTCACAGACTAAGTATTACTCTACTCACCCCATCTCTAACCTCTTGCTTTATTGGTTCAGTTAGAATTAAGTTCCCCATGTCTTTATCCATTATTCCTTAGTAGGCAGTTTAGAAAATACCCTCACATCACTCTTCCCAACTATACTACTTATTATCTTATTCTATAGATAACCAGCAATCTCCTATAGGTACCAAGTGGCTCATTTTCTAACATTCTGTTTAAGTTTGAGCCCTGAGGTGCTCTGCACTTTTAATCACAAAGCCATTCCACAGTTCCATGTCTAGAAGCCTTTCCACTCACATGTGTTGCCTCAGCCCAGGTAATCAGGGTCAACTGGGGAGAAGTTCTGAACACCAAGACTGATCACTGTTGGCCTCTGTTTTCCTTTTCCCCTTGTGAATACGAAAAAACAATTTCTGTTAAATTCTAGCCCTGTGTGGCTCTCAGGCTCTTCATCGGAACTTTCTAGCCCTATAATGTCATAACAATCACCAAAATTTATTATATAGTGCTTTTTATCATTCTGGACTTAGTGTTGACCTACGTAGGAATCTTCAACTGAAGATCAGAGGACATCTGACCACTTGAGAGTTGTTTTCACTGAAGGATGATGGAGTTAAGGAATTTGACTTAAGGAACTCACTGGATAAGTTAGTGCCAAAAGCGAAGAATGGAATCCTAGGTATTTTCATTGCCAAATTAGAGCCATGAGGCCAAGGCTGGGAAAATTTTGGAAAAAAAAAATATCTATATATCTATATATCTATGTATGTATGTATGTGTGTGTATATATATATATGTATATATGTATATGTATATATGTATATACACATATATATATATGTGTGTATATATATATGTATACACACATATATATATGTGTATATACATATATACATATATATATATGTATATATATATATATATATATACATATATATATATATATATATATATGGCCTTCAAGTCATTCATAGATGACTCAAAAAACAAATCACCCAGTAAAGTAAATTCACACTGTCACCACCATCCCCCCCTCCAAAAAGGAAACAGAAGAGAGAAAAGTAAGTCATATTTTAGAGAAAGACAAACTAGAGTGAGATAAACGTACAAAACCTTGAATGTGGAGGGCCATAAGGTGGTTTCCCAATGATCCTACACATAATATCTTTTATATAAGACTTTAAAAATGATTATGAAGTGTTAAATGAATGAAGTCATAATGAGTCTTTTGAACTGAGGAAATATCTAGGACAGTCATAACTGGCATCATGCCTTTATTTTTTTTTCTTCACTTTTCCTTCCTTTTTCATTTTTTAGTGCACTAACTGCTGAAGTTTATAAGTTGATGATCCATTAAAGCCTCAAGCCTATAATTAAATGACACAGAAACTTTTATTGATTTCAGAAAATTATTGAATGATTGAGTCTAAAAATTAGTATAGTTTTGAAAGATAAACCATTGTGCAATTTTTAAGCAATCAACCACATAATTTTACCATTTCCTTAGAATTTATGAATGTGGAAAAGAGTTAATTTGGTTGGGGAATTCTCCTTTTCCATTTTTGTACATTGTAAAGCTTGCTTCCCTCTCAGCATTATAGTCCTTCCAATGCTGGTATTTTTGATAGCATCATAAATCCAGTGTCTTATTTTATTAGAGTAGGTGTCTTCCTCTCTTGATTTCCTATCAGGAAGTTCCACTTAGCTAGGTTTCTCCTCCTAGCTCTTCCATGATGTAGCATGCAATTCTCTGAAAATTATATAGCTCATTGGGCATGTTAATGGGACTTTGAATTGATACTTGACTTCTCATGTATAACTGATTTCCTGGACTGACTTGTGAGCTACTGGAAAACAGATATTGTACCCTGCTCATATCTCTCAGTATTGTGTACATAGGAGAGGTACTCAAATCTTCAATCCATTTCATCTCAGTTTATTTATTAAGAACCATGCCAGACAAGTCAAATAGATGGCTCAGTGGCTAGAGCAATGAACCTGGAGTCAGGAAGACCTCAGTTCAAATCCAGCCTCTAGCTGTGTGACTCTGGCCAAGTCATTTAAGCTCTGTTTGTCTTAATTCACTAGAGAAGACAATAGTAAATCACTCCAGTATCTTTGTCAAGAAAACCCCATGAAGAGCAATTGGAGTATCACAAGGTGAGAGGGAAGGGAGGGTCTTGAGGGACCAAGAGACTGGAGGAGTGGAGGTCCTGGGAGCATGTAGATGGAGATACCACCAGCACCTCTTCAGAGCAGCAGGGGAGCCTTAGAGGTTGCCCCTCAAATCTGAGTCGAGTCATCCTCTGCCCCTTCTCCTCCCCTCTCAGCCCTGGGAGCCATTGAAGCAGAACTTTCAGAGGTTCCTGAAGCAGAAAAGCATTGTCACCAATGTCCTGGGAAAGCTGGAAGAGGTCTCTTGTATCAAAAAGTACGTCCTGGCTACAGGTTCCATTGCTTTCCTAGCTATCTATCTCATATTTGATTATGGGGCTTCCCTGCTCTGCAATCTCACTGAATTCATCTACCCAGCATATGCTTCCATCAAGGCTATTGAAAGCCCCAACAAAGATGAAGATATCATCTGGCTGACCTAGGGGGTGGTATATAGCATATTTGGCCTGGCTGAGTTTTTCTCTGACATCTTCCTTTTCTGGTTCCCCTTCTACTATGGAGGGAAGCATGTCTTCTTGCTATGGTACATGCTTCCAGTGGCCTGCAATGGATCCCAGATCCTGTACTATCACCTGATCCACCCCATCTTCCTGTAACACCAGGCTGTCTATGGAAGCCTGGTGACTCACTTGAGTGAACGAACCCTGGACATAGCAGCCAGTCTGATGCAGGAAGTCTTCCAGGCCTTGGTTCACAACCAGAAAATGTTGACCTCCCAGGTGGCTCCTCAGCTCCCTCCAGAGTGTCCCAACCAAGGTAGGCATGATTCACCTCCAGAAGAATAAGTGAAGAAACCACCCCTGAGTCAGAGCCTTTGGAAGATGGGACACCCTCCTCCCAACCCCCTCAGCATCAAGGGACTATGACTCCCAATCCTGGCCCATGTCTAAGCAGCTGACTCCCCCAAGTTGTACAGTTCCAACAAACTCCACTCTCTTGGGCTTTAGGGCATTAGAGACATCTACCCAGGCTGGGAGATGGGATGGGTACAGGGGAACCTCTGCTCATTTTAGGACATACCAGCACCTGCTAAGGGTCCTGCTGGCACTCAGACTGTTCTAAGTATACCATTAACTATCTGCCTCTGGCCCCCTCTACCCACCACTGACTTCCTACAGGATTCTTGATGTGTCCTGGCCATTCCAGCTGCCCATGTATTTAAAAAAAAGCCCTACACAGACCAATTAAAAAAAAAAGAAGAAAAGAAACCCCATGGACAGTGTTGGCACACAATGGTCCATGGAGTCAAAAGAAGTCAGACATAACAGAAGAGTGACTGAATAGCAACATATGTCAGACACAATAGAGCAAAAGCAAAATCATTCCTCCTTTTTAAGGAGTTTACATTCAATCATAGAAAGCAACAGGTATACAGATATATAAATGCAAAATCAGTGAAAAATCCATGCAAAACAACTTGCTTCTTGCTAGTGAGTGTCAGGTGAGAGACAGGGCTCTTATCAATCACTACAGTCCCATATGCACACATCTTTTTGCAGGGCCTAATTATTCCTCTATTAAGATTTGATTTTTTTTTCTTTAGACATTCCCTCACGCTCTTCCTTCTTTGGGAGTGGTTTCTATGCTTCTGTGTCTAATGTAACTGCCTAACTGGATGCCAGTCGCTTCAATGACTTATTCAATGCCCAGAGAACTCCACTGAAATTTCACTCTCTGCTCTCAGAATTTGCTAAAAATAAATCAATAGTTCTCTTTTGACAATAAGTCCCAGACAGAGCCAGAAATCTTCCTCTGCCAGATGCAGAAGTTTGAAATCTCTGTTTCCTTCCAGGTTCTTCCTAATTAGTCCTCCTAAGGGCCCCAATCAAGCAAGAGCAAATGCAGTGGCTGAGCATATACATTCTGTTGATCCTTGACTTTATCACATTTGTCTGTTTGAGAAAACAGAGTAAACTTTTAGACACAACTAAATGTCCCTGAAACTCCAAAGACAGCACCATATACAAAGTGAAGGCATTCATCTTCTCAGCAAAGAAAAAGAGAAAGGAGAATCAAGGTAGGTATGTTAGGCCTCTGACTCAAATTGGTTTTAGCAACACAAATTCTGACCTGAATATGTCCTTTGTGTGTTTCATCTATACTCTATTGGCCTGGAATCTTTGTGACCAAGGACAATCACTCTTTGACAATAGGTATTAGATTTCAGTCTACCTGATTCTCACTTCTCTGCTTTCTTCTTGGTCTCTTAAGTCAAAAGGTAGAAATCCTTATTCCCTGAAGGCATAACCAAATGGCTGGGAGAGGGAATTAGTAAATATAGAGATAAAAAGAGGGGCTCCTGGAGAATGTGCCGCTGGAACTGAACAACTTGAAAGAAACTAGGGATTCTCAAAAGTCCACTTTAGAAGGGAAAACATTCTTGTCATAAGGCATGAGTGCCAAGGGGGATAAGATGGCAGAGAAAAGGCAGCAACTTACCTCAGCTCTCCCTCAAATCCCTCCAAACATATTTAAATAATGCCATAAATAATTCCTGGAGCAGCAGAACCCATGAAAAGTTAGAGGGGGGAATACTTTTCCATCCAAAGACAACTTAGAAGGTCATCCAGAAAGGTCTGTCATAGCTGGGTGCAACCAAAGTAGAGTCCAGCATAGATTTCCAGCATAGCCCCAGTCACAGCAAACCATGAGCAGGACTCGGGAGCATCTGAATCATCAACAACAATAGCTAATTCAGGAACTCTTAGTATACAGATTGTAAAGGGGTCAAAAAACTCATCAGAAGGAGATTACAAGGATCTTTTTGCTAGCCCTGATTCTATCGCTATGCCCATACTAAGGTCTGGTTCATAGGCTTCAGTGGCAGCTCCAGGGAGAGGAGGAGCACTAGCACAGTAGGGCTTGCAACTGCAGTGAAACAGAGACCCTTATTATAAAACTAGGGCAGAAAAGAGTGCTTGTGGTCACTCACAGATGAAACCATAGGACAGGATAGTAGCAAAAAACACCTTTCCTTAGATCATATCACCTTGGAAGAACTGAAAACTTATAGGTTCCTAGAAGCATCTTGGAAACAGTTGCACAAAACCCCTGAAGCTTGGGACAGTATACCCTCCATGCTGAAAGCAAAGTCCAATTTTAACAAAGAATTAAAAGTCAAGAAATAGACTGGTGAAATGAGCGAACAACAGAAAAAAATTCCAAAGAAGATCAAAACACACTCAGTGGAAGATACCAAAGTCAAAGCACCTACATCCAAAACCTCCAAGAAAAATATAAATTTGTCTCAGACCATGGAAGACCTCAAAAAGGATCTTGAAAACCAAGTAAGAGAGGTAGAGGAAAAATTGGGAAGAGAAATGAGAGTATTGCAAGAAAATCATAAGAAATGGATCAGCAACTTGTTAAAAGTAAAACACCAAAAAAAAAAGGACCCTTGAAGAAAATAGCACCTTACAAAACAGACTAGGCCAAATGAAAAGAAGTACAGACAGTAAATGAGGGGAAGAATTCTTTAAAAATCAGAATTGATCAAACAGAAAAAGAGGCACCAAATTCACTGAAGATAAAAAGTCTTAAAAAATACAATTGGCCAAATGGAAAAGGAGATACAAAAGCTTACTGAGGAAAATAATTCCTTAAAAATTAGAATTGAGCACATGGAAACTAATGAGTTTATGAGAAATCAAGAAACATTAAAACAATACAAAACAAAATGAAGCAATAGAGGGTAATATGAAATATTTCATTGGAGAAACAACTAACCTGGAAAGTAGAACCAGGAGAGATAATTTAATATTTTTTGGACTACTGAAAGCCATGATAAATAAAAAGACCCTAGACATCATCTTTCAAGAAACGATCAAGAAAAACTGTCCTGATATTCTAGAACGGGAGGGTAAAATACAAATTGAGAGAATCCACGAATCATCTTTTGAAAGAGATCCCAAAATAAAAACTCTGGGGAATATTACACCAAATTCCAGAGTTCTCAAGTCAAGGAGAAAATATTGCAAGCAGTCAGAAAGAAATAATTCAAGTATAGTGGAGTCATAGTCAGGATGACACATGATTTAGCAACTTCTGCATTAAAGAATACAAGGGCTTGGACTGTGATATTTCCCAGGGCAAAGGAGCTAAGATCCCAACCAAGAATCATCTATTCAGCAAAACTGAGTATAATCCTACAGAGGGAAATGGATATTCAATGAAATAGAGGACTTTCAAGCAATCTTGATGAAAAGACCAGAGCCAAACGGAAAATTTGGTTTTCAAATACAAGACTCATGAGAAGCATAAGAAGGTAAACAGGAAAGGAAAATGATAAGGAACTTAATAAGGTTAGACTGCACATATTCCTACACAGGAGGGTGATATTTATAACCTAAAAATTTTCTCATTATCAGGGCAGTTAGGAGTATATATAAACAGAGAATACAGGTGTGAGTTGAATATGAAAGGATGATAGGTTAAAGAAATTAAAATTAAAGGGTAAGGAGGAATAAACTTGGAGAAAGGGAAAGTATGAGATAGAATGGGATGAATATCTTACATAAAAGAGGCAAGAAAAAGCTTTTACAGTGGAGGGGAAGATGAGGGAGGGAGAGAACCTAATTCTTATCAGAATTGGCTCAAAGAGGGAATTACACACTCAGTTGATATAGAAATCTGTCTTACCCTACAGGAAAGTAGGAAGAGAATGGAGAGAAGAGAAGAGGGTGAGGGGAGTGAGAGAAGAGAGAGTAAATTTGGGGAGGGGATAGTCAGAAGCAAAACATTTTTTGAGGAGGGACAGGGCGAAAGGAAAGAGAGACTAGAATAAAAGAGATGGAGGATGGAGGTAATTACAGTTAAAATGTGAAAAAAATTGGGGGGTGGAGCCAAGATGGCGGAGTAGAAAGACTCACATTTGCTAGCTCCGAATCCACAGCCCATAGATTTCCTGTAAAAAGAACTCTCGACAAATTCTGGAACAGTGGAAGCCACGCAGCAACACAGTGAAGGAGATTTCTGCTGCAGAGAGCCCTGAAAAACTGACCACCACAAAGGTACTCTGGACGGGAGCGGAGCCCTGCCCTGCAGAGCGCTCCCCTCCCCCGGCCCCAGCCGTGGAGCTCTGCCCCTCCACGCGGCACTGAGAGGAGCCAGCAGACCCAAGCAGGCTTCAGAGACCTGAATCTCCGGGCGGCCGCGAAGGTCCCTCCACCCACAGACGCACAGGTCAGTGAGAGAGACGGGCTGAGAGGGGAGCGGGGGATCTCCGGGACTCGGACCCCCTTGGGAGGCTGCAGCAGTGGCAGAGGCAGAGGCCACTCAAGCAGGAGCTCCACCCCAGCTCCATTACAAAAGATCTCTGCATAAACCCCCTGAGGGAACTGAGCCTGAGAGGCGGCCCTGCCCCCACCTGAGAACCAGCAGATAAGCTCCCATTGAAGAGCAGTCAGGCCTGCC